>CBVK0101753832.1:0-28695 GCA_900067695.1 Picea abies | reverse complement strand
GGGTCCGGAATAGTGTGGCGTGTGAAGTGGGGTCCCCCTCCTGTCATGTCGACTACCGTGTCAAGTTTCCCTTTCTGCCACATGTATTCCACTTAACCGCGCGAAGGGGTTTGTTCTCATTGACAACTCTCTACCCTTGTTGGGATTTGTTCCTATTGGCCATTTGCTGACCCTATAGGGATTCGCCCCCATTGGCCGGTCGCTAGCCCTGTCAAGGTTCGGTGGTGGCAGAGTCAAACGATTAGACATTACTGTAGCGCCAAGGTGCGAAATACAAATAGGCACTGCGTTCAAATTTAACTGTGATCATGACCCGCGATCACATGGGAATGGAGAAGGAGAGAGAAAGAGCCATCTTACGCTGGGCCTCAGTGGATATTTAGGGGTTCTGGCTCAGTAGAAGACCAGAAAAAATTGATTCAAGTAGTGGGTATGTGACACGGGGGGACTTAAGTCCTAGGGAACATTTTATTAATATTTCCAAAAAAGTCTATTTTTTGGGTATTTCTTTATCCTAATTTCCCGAGGGTAGGGAACAAGTCACCCAGTGGCTAAAGATACTTCTGAAGGTGACAAGTGTTGAGTTGAAGGAATGAAATATATATTGTTGGCCTTATTGTATTTCAAAGGGGGTAATTCATTCTAGGGATTATTATTATTCATTCTCTCGAAGGAAGAAGGGGTTGGACTATTTGGAAAATCCGACTATTACCTTATCTGCAAAGAGAAGCTTGTAAGGTTTTTTTCTATATTATAACCAGAGATTTGTTGTAGAAGAGGCGAGTTTTTCGGCCCGTGAGGAGTCGCTCTAGGTGAGATATTTGTTGTCGAAGAGGTGGTTTTTCAGGCACGTGAGAAGTCTCTCTAGGTGAGATATTTATTGTTGAAGAGGTGGGTTGTTAGGCCTGTGAGCATTCACTCCAGGTGAGAGTTTTGATGAGAATTGTTCCCTGGTGATTTGAGCATTAGTTGCAGGGCTCAGAGACTTCTTCTCCAGCCTATTGATGGAATCCTGGAAGGGATGTGGGGAAATCGAGGGACTGTTGAGAAGAGAAGGGGCACACTTGCTTGGGTGTGATAGGTGTGTGGGGAATGAGATATTGTAAACTAGTTGTAGCAGTCACTACTAAATTCCTTGGGTGTGATAGGTGTGTGGGGAATGAGATATTGTAAACTAGTTGTAGCAGTCACTACTAAATATGGGTCATTTTGTGATGGCTCTTTCGACACTCTTGTGACATTTTGTCATGGATATTGCGATGAATCTTGGGTCTCCCAAACGTTGCTTCATGTTCCATGGCAATTGCGACGAACCTAAAACAATGTTGCAAGAGCGACAAAACTAGGAAGTTGTCACACGAGCGACAAAGAAAGGATACCATCGCACGAGCGAAAAAGAAGGGATATCATCGCAAGAGTGACAAGGTAGGTAAATCATCGAAAGCGCGACAAGGAAGGGAAATCATTGCAAGAGAGACTAGTAATGAAAATCATCACAAGAGAGACAAGGTAGGGAGATCGTCGCAAGAGCGACAAGATAGGGGTGTCATCGTAAGAGGTCATTTGTGGACAGGGGCTTAGCAGGAGCCCGCAGGTTTAATAAAACATGCACCTTAGGAAGAAAGGGACCTATGTAATCTTGTTTGGCGAGATCTGAGAGCCATTAGATCTATGCATCTCCGAAAGGTTCGCCCCTTCAGAACTTTGCGGGTATTGTGAATTCAAGACATGGAAGGATCTGAAGCTTGGAGTCCCAAAGTAATTATGGGTTGTTGATTTCAGATCAACGAAAACTATTTACCTATTCTCTCGTTTGCCTATTCAAAGGATTTGAGGTCTCAACGAATTGAAATGCCCAGAGCCCGGAACTCCTGAAGCAACGCCTCTTGGGCTAGCACCTAGTTCTCAGTTCTTTGGTCATATGAGGATGTAACTTGAAAATTTATTTTCATTAAAAATAAATAAGCCTTGGCTCACGAGTAAACTCAAATAGCTCAATTCCTCCATAAAGAGGGGCTACACTCAATAAAGAACTGAGCTCGTAGTTCTGACTCTATAGATATCGTGCTCGGATAGTCAGATCCAACCAAATTGAAGCTAAAGAAGTGGTTTGGCCTGCGTTTTTTGGCTTGAAGTCGAGCAGAGGATTTAGAGGACCTGGTTTTACGTGCAAGAAAAATGAAGAGGCCTTGTTTTCTCGCATATATCAGAGGTATTTTTCATCCCTAAGAAAAAGCATGAACAATACTACCAGCTTGTTTTATGTTCTAATTATTTTTACAAAAATTGCCACCTATAACCATTTAGGACCAACACAAGGGCCAATTCTTCTTGGAAAGAACTATGAATTTTGGTCTCTCAGAATGAGATCCTTCTTACAAGAACATGAGTGTTGGGATCCAGTGGATCTTGCCTATGTGGAACTAGATCCAGCTGACCTAGATGGTTATAGGTGGCAATTGGATCCAGTGGATCTTGCCTATGTGGAACTAGATCCAGCTGACCTAGATGCCATGAACAATCAAGAGAGAGTTTCTCAGGTAGAATAGAGGAAAAGAGAAAATAAGGAAAAGTTATTAATTCATAACTCAATGGATGACTCGATTTTCTAAAAAATCACAGGTGTTGTTACCTCTAAATAGGCCTGGGACATCCTACAAATAACTTACCAAGGAAATGGAAGGGTCAAAACATTCAAGTTGCAAACCTTGAGGATGCATTTTGAAACTTTAAAAATGACAAAGTCTGAAAACGTTGATCAATTTATGACCAGCGTCATGAGAATTGTAAACCAGATCAGGTTGATTGGTGAAGACATCCCTGATCAAAGGATTGTTGAGAAAGTCCTTAGAAGTCTTCCAAATAAATTCGAAATGGTTCTTACATCCATTCTTGAATCCAAGGATCTGTCAATTTTTTCAACAAATGAACTAATGGGATCTCTATTGACACATGAGACTAGACTACATCTAGAAGATGAGTCAATAGCCAATGCCTTCAAAACCCAATTATGTTTCAGCGGAATGAGAGGCAGAGGCAGAGGCAGAGTTCACAAAGGAAAAGGGAGAAGTCCAAGCAATCATCACTCAGGTGAAGGTCACACACATCAAAACCAGAATCAGAATTTCCAACCTCAAAGAGGCAGAGGGGGGAGATCAAATGACAAAGCAAGCATACAATGCTATTAGTACAAAAAGTATGGGAATTATGAATCTGAATGCCGAAAGAAGCAAGGCGATCAATACTCAGGCAGAGCACATGTCTCAAATCATGAAGGAGACACCTCATATGGGATGTTTCTCTCATGTCACAAAACTGAAGAACAACACAAGGAACTATGGTTGTTGGACAATGGATGCAACAATCACATGACATGTAACAAAGATTTACTTTCATGCATTGATTCTTATATTTCATCTGATATTACACTTGGAGATGACTCTTTAGTAAAAGTTCAACGAAAAGAAACTATACCTATTCTCACCAAACAAGATGTAAAGAAAGATATAAATGATGTCTATCATGTTCCAAATCTAAAACATAATCTCTTAAGTGTAGGACAATTAGTTAAAAATGGTTATAAGGTACTTTTTGAAGGAGCATCATGTAGGATATATGACAAAACTCCCAGCAAAAAATTGATTTCTGAAATCCACATGACTAGGAATAGAATGTTTCCCCTGACCCTTAGAACTGCAAATCTAACTCAATCTTATGCACAAAGTGCATCCACCCCTAATGAAATTATTATTTGGCATGAAAGATTTGGACATATACCCTTTCAAAGTCTAAGCCTTCTACATAAGCACTCCATGGTCAAAGGTCTACCTATCTTCAAAGGGAAAAATCCCCCATGTGAGTCTTGCATTCTTGGAAAACACAAGAGAACTAGATTTCTCCAGTCCTCCACTCAAGCCAAACAACACTTAGAGATGGTTCACACTGTCCTATGTGGACCAATGCAAACAAATTCAATAGGTGGTAGATTTTATTTCCTAACATTTATTGATGACTTTAGCAGGAAAATATAGATCTATTTCCTCAAACATAGGTCTAAAACCTTTGCAAAGTTGGAGTTCAAGGTTGAAGTTGAAAAACAAAGTGGGGAATATGTGAATATTCTCAGGTCATAAGGAGGAGGGGAATATTATTCAACATAATTTGCAAATTTCTGCAAATCACAAGGCATAATCATGCAAACCACAACCAGGTATACTCCACAACAAAATGGAGTGGCTAAGAGGAAAAATCAGACTATAATGAACATGGCAAGGAGCCTTCTCAGAGAGAAATGTTTGTCAAATCTATTATGGTTTAAACCTGTAGCATGCTCAATTTATCTCCTGAATAGATCCCCAACCTCTAGTGTCAAGATGAAGGTCCCTCAAGAAGCATGCAGTGGGACAAAACTGAATGTTGCTCATCTTAGGACATTTGGATGCATTTCATTGGCTCACATATATACCTTCTGAATTAAGGAAGAAACTTGATGATAGAAGTGAGAAATGCATTTTTGTTGGCTATAGTGAGACATCCAAATCCTACAGAATCTACAATCTGATTTGAAAGAAACTAATTCTCAACAAAGATGTCAAATTTCTTAAAAATCAATTCTAGAGTGAGTCTTAAAATCGCCCTATGGAAAGTTAAAATCCATTGTTGCCACTTCCTCTAAACACAGAAAATTCAGGACAACAAACACATCAGCCTATCCTTCCAAGATTACATGTACAAGGACAACCTGAAAGATCTCAGAAAAACTCTTCTTCAAGAAGAAATTCATCTTCTAAACCTCAAAATCAGATAACTCGAAGCTTGAGATAAATCCATCAGCAATTGGATGATATAAATCATCACAATTTTTTTGCATTAATGTCATGTCAACCTACATCTTTTAAAGAGGCAGCTAAAGAGCCACATTGGGTTCAAGCCATGAACCAAGAGATTGAATCCATTGAGAAGAAAAAGACATGGGATCTTGTTGATATGCCCATACATAAGACAAGTATCAGTGTCAAGTGGGTTTACAAAACTAAACTCAATGAAAAGGGACAGATTGAAAAACACAAAGCAAGACTTGTTGCCAAAGAATTCTCACAGTAACCAGGCATTGATTATGGTGAAACTTTTTCTCCAGTGGCAAGGTTGGACACTATAAGGACTCTTTTAGCCATAGAATCTCAACAGAAATGGAAAGTATACCAAATGGATGTCAAGTCAGCTTTTCTGAATGGTGTCTTAGAAGAAGAGGTCTATGTGGATCAACCACCTGGATTTGAAGTCAAAGAACAACCAACCAAATTGTATCGATTGAAGAAAGTCTTGTATGGCTTAAAGAAAGCTCCAAGAGCTCGGTACATCAGAATTGACACTTACCTGATCAAGAGTGGTTTCAACAGAAGCCAAAATGAGCCAACTCTATACACCAAAACAGATGAACAAGGTAAAATTTTGATTGTATATTTATATGTTGATGACATGATATATACTTGAAATCTTGAGTTAACTAGTTTTAAACATGTCATGCAATCTGAGTTTGAGATGACGGATCTTGGCATAATGAAATATTTTTTGGGGATTGAGGTTGACCAATCACCCAAAGGGATTGTTGTCTATCAACAAAAGTATGCAACAGACATCCTCAAAATATTTCACATGGAAGATTGCAATCCAACATAAACACCCATACCCCTAGGCACAAAATTGAGCTAGCAAGATGAAAGCCCTATAGTGGATTCTACCTTGTACAAAATTTTTGTAGGCAATTTGTTGTATCTTACTATAAGTAGTCTTGATATTATGTATGCATTTGACCTTGTTTCCAAGTTCATGGAATCTCTCAAAGATTCTCACTGAAAGATGGCGAAAATGATTCTGAGATATGTTGTTGGCACTCTCAATTTTGGTTTATGGTACACTCAGTCTGAAGATAATCATATTTCTGGTTACACTCTCAATGATTTTGTAGGCAACCTAGATGACCGAAAAAGCACCGCGGGGTATGCTTTTCACTTGGGTACAAATCTGATTTCTTGGGCATCAAAGAATAGCACGTTGTCTCAATATCTTCTTCAGATGAAGAGTATGTCGTTGCTACCTCAACTTCCTGTCAAGTTGTGTGGCTGCAAATACTATTGAATGACATGTCACATACAGAAAATGAGCCAACTTCTATCTTTTGTGACAATACTTCAACAATTTATTTTATCTAAACACCATGTTTTTCATAAGAAAGGCAAGCACATTGACACTCGTTATCACTTTATACGCGATCTAGTCAATAATGGTCAAATCACTCTTCGATTTTGTGGCTCACGAGATCATCTCACAAACATATTTACAAAGCCATTAGGAAAAACCATTTTTTATTTTCAGAGACAATACTTGGGCATTATCAGTGCTGATGTTTATAACTGTTGTGTTTAAGAGGGAGTGTTAGTTATAAATGTAACCTCAACGGAGCATGATTGTACACTACCAATTGTTCTGGCCAGCTGTACCATTCGTTAGGATTTGTCAGATCTTCTTGTTCTGTTTTCCCTTTATAGCTTTAGACTATCATCTAATACTTGCGCGCTCCAAATATTCTTGTTCCCATCCTGTCTACTTTGTTTCTTGTTTCTTGCCTATCTTCATGCTTTATCACTGAAGGTAATCGTTTAAAGGAAGCAACAAATCGTGGCTACTCTTCAACAAGGAAATTAATCGAGAGCATGACAGACCGTGATTGTCTCGAGGTAGAAGTTCCTAGACGTATTTATTCATGGGCGACATGCTTATTAGACATTTTTTTGTTCCTTGTTTTGTGCAGATCGTCGAGAATTGGAGTCCTTTGGTCCGTTTAAATAGTAAGCATTGTCACCAGAAGGGAATTGCCTCTTGCAAATCGTGACGACTCCCCACGACATCGTTCAACATCCCAAAGGTTTTATGTTGTACATCAAACCACGCGACCTGTTTTAGGGTTTGCCCTTCTTACCTCTTTAAAACGCCCACAATCAGATTCGAGCTTCTGCACAAGAATATCAATCAAGTAGATTTATGTAGTCGTGGGCTTGAGTTACGAGGAGGAATTTGTAAAAAGACTCCAACGAAAGAACAAGTCGGGGTTTTCAAATGTGATCACTCCTTCACCATAAATCTTAGAACACCATACCAACTATGGTTATCGAAGTTCTGTGGGACGAATCTATGTTCCCAGACATGCGTGGGATTATAAAAGTTCAGTAATTTGGGTGATGAGCAGGGGTTTCTAAGCCCGAATAGTTCCGAAAAGGTATTCTCAGGAGTATGGCATGGAATACTCACAATGGTTCGTCTCTCCAAGATCACATATCTTATGCCGCCACCTGATATATGCATATTAGAGACCGGGTCAGCTCTTAGTAGTTATGAAGTTTAGTAGAAGTACCAAAAAAAAGTCGTAGCTCTCTCCTTAATTTTGACTTTAATGGCAGGCTTGAGTGGGTAAAACTCAAGGTGGTCTGGTGCCTTTAACGCTTGGTGAATTGGTTGCTATGCCGCTTGGTTTTGCATGTTATTATTTTGTTTATGAAAAACTAAATTACACAGAGAAAGCAGAGGAGGGTCGTGCTCAGTATACTCGCGATACAATCTACAGGAAAAGACGATGAAGGAGAACAACAACATATGTAGCAGTAATAGAGGAGCAACACGGAAAATCAAAGGCAAATGAATGAAGAATAGATCTAGAAACTCCATGACGATCGACTGATAAACTCAGATGAAGAAGATGTTTTCATGTCCAGACCAGTCTTCATGGTGTGCAGAGCACATGTGGCCAAAATATATGATGTCCCACCAATACTAGAAGACAAATTCGAATTGTAATTGTTGTATTTGTTTCTCATCATTACAAAGGGAATAAGACAAACGTTGGAAGGAAAAAGGTAACAAAGGAAGGAGGAAAGACAAGGGTCACATTGAACCTCATTAAATACTAAAATTGTACCCAAAAGAAGGGATTTTTGGCTCTTCAAACATTGTACACTTCTGAACTATTTTGTGAATACAATGTCAACTAAAATTGGAGATATTTTCTTAGATTTTTCATGTACTATTTCTGAAACTTTTAATATGGAGAATCCCTCGGGGCCAACTTTTGACAGAGAGGACTCCCATGTGTTGTTTTTCTACTACGAACTATTTCAAGAAGAATGTTTGTTATTCACATGGGTTGTAAGAGCATGTTTTTTTTATGGAATATTCTGATTCAATATATGTTTTCTTGTGACTTAGAATTTTTTGGCTATAGACTTGTATGCATTTGTTTCTAACTGTGCACCTTCATGACAACTATATGATCGGAGTTTATGCACAGTTTAGTTTCATTACAACTCATTTTGTTACTATAGTTCGCTCCTAGTTAGGATAGGGTAGATTAGAAGTAGATTAGATTCATGCATTTACATAGTCTTCATCTAAATATTATGTTTTCATAACCATCCATCATTCACCCTCATCGATGGACCAGGCCGCAACCGGTAAAACCAAACCAACAATGATTGCCGAGCTAGAATCCAGATGGGTTCCCTATTCCAAATGGTGAGAGGTCTAATTGGGACTTCTTACCAGAGGTAACCCCTTATTGTTGTCAGGCAAATTTAGACCTGTCAACACACACATAAATTGTAAATGAGGAATATGAATCATAAACACCATTTTTTCCCTTTCCAAATGAATGTGGGACTAAGAGAGGCAAAATCAAATGAAGGGACAGTATTTATCCACGAACCAAATCAATGGTTCATGAGAAACAAACTTCCTAAGCTCATATCTTGAGTTCCTGGTGTTCGTTTTGGGAAAACAAGAACTCTTTGGAAAGATAATTTGACAAGGAACACAATGGGATAGGTTTCAATGGATGAATTTGGCCATAATATTTCTAGAAATTAAAATAACATTCATCTCTCTTTTCATAGCTTCCCTGGAAATCTATTTGGAACCTTGACTTCCCATGGCTATAAGTTGAGATCCAGACTTCTAAGTTTCACTCAAGATAGCTCATTGGAAATCCATAATAATGAAAATTATTTATAGAATGGTTTACATGGCTGAAAATTCACTTATCATGCTCAGAAAAATAAAATACTGTTGATGTTTTTAAGACAGTCGGTTTCAAATTTTGGAAATAATTTTTTTTTAAATAAATTTTATAAAAAGGTGAAGTGGGTCCCACTTGGAGACATGAATTTCGATGACAAAACTCATTAATAAGTGTTAAATCAAACATTTATTTAAAGGATCTACTCTTTATTCCAAAAATAAGAAGCACATGAGAAACTTCTAGAAGAACAGAAGCCTTAACTTATAAGGAAAAGCATTTCAAAGGAGCATTGGGAGAATATTTAAAAGGAGGAGAGAATGATCTAAGAAAGGGTTAGATTACTGTAATAGTATTGGTTCATCCTTTAATACGCAGTCGACTTTTTCATCTACAAATAAAGATCTCCATTTTCTTTCCTCTTCTTCTACTACACAATTTCTCTTAGGAATTTGTGTTATTATGTCTGAGACCAAGCATAAGGCTGAGTTGTTGAGTGTTTTTATTTTATTCTTCTAGGCCTCTACATACAAGATCAATAGGAGTATTTTATAGCCATATATATGATTGGTAATGTAATCCAGGTTTATCTAATTGATTCATGGAGGTTTATTTCTTGTGTTTGGCGGGATTCATTTCTGAGCGTTTTTCAATCGGTTCATTGAAATGCTTTGTAATTATCTTTTATGTATTGAAATCCCCAGAGAACTATTTCAGGGCATAAATTTAATGATTTTTCATACTTTGATATTTCTGAGTATGTGATTTTTTTAGTATTCTCATCATATCATTTTTCATTTTTAAATGTAATACTCATTTAAAGTTCTCGGAAGTGATCAACCCCATTCCACTCTTTTTCTTGTGAGAAAATATGGTTGTATCTTTTGCTTGCATGTGTTTCGGATGGATGTTATAATGAAGTTGAGCATATATTTATTTCGATATTGAATCCTCTTTATCTTTTACTATTAAGAAGTTGCTTGGTTCATTTGCAAGCAAATGTTGCACTCAAGGAGAAATTTGGTTATCAAGAACTATTTTATATAAAAACTAAAGCAATAAAGGATTTGGGGATTGTTGTTTAGCATTCTCCCATATGACAGTCTAGTCCAAGAACATCATCTACATATTTCATAAAAACATAGAGGAGTACCACCTCTTTAAAAATTTAGGGGGAATTTATCCTCATGAGGTTGACACAAAAACCGTAAAACAATCTTTAAGATCAATAAACACATTTTCTAGAAATTTCACCACTGAAATATCACCTCATGCGAAATCAGACATGCGATCTGAAATCCTTCATTTCACTTAGATTGTTGAGCTCAAATTTATTACAATAGATAGGTTAGATACTAACTTTCTTGTACAAACTGAATTTGATGTAAACCCTAACACAAACGATGAGATTAATTTTGAAAATAAATCTAAACCTCATCCACAAAGTGAAATAAGCACGGCTCCAGAAATGTGGACCCTTTTTTTTTATGGATCCAAGTCTAACGAAGGACTAGGTGTTGGTTGCATCCTAAAATATCCTAAAGGAAAGAAAACTCGTATAACATGTAGACTTGAATTCCATTGCACCAACAATACTGCTAAGTATGAGGCTCTCATCCAAGGATTAAGAAAAACATTATATCTTAAAGTCAAATTGATAAAGGTATTTGGATATTCTGAAATTGTAATCAGATAGGTAAGAAACACTATCCATTAATGCATCTCCAACCATCTCAAACATTATCAACAAGAGGTATGGTATTTAACAATGAATTTTGAATCTTTCAATATCATTCATGTGCCGCATTCTTTAATTGTGATGAAAATTTATTGGCAAATGTTGTATCTAAGTTAGTTCCATCCGAAGGAATGATTCCTGATACATTCTCTATGGAATTATTATACAGTCCATCAATACGTGATAACATCTTCAGCTGGAGAGTCATTGATAACGAAAAACAAATCATCAATTTCCTACACATGAAATATATGTTTAAGGACTCAGGCATTGATGAAGATCAACATTACCAAGACTTGAATGGCCAAATGAAAGTTCCTCTAGGAAGAACAATCGAAGGAAAAAGGGTTCAAACCAATACCATTCCTAGACCTGTGGTGAGAATCAATAAGATTTATGACCTGTAGGACAAGTTTAATAAGGTTTCCAACTATAAGACCAAGAGTTCATCCATGCAGTATGAAGTCATTAATTAGTAAATTGATGACTACCCACAAAATATAAATCTTGGTGATGCACCTCCCATGCTAAAACCAATGTTTGCATTATTTTTGCTAAACTGCATTAAAACCCCGAAATATGGGTTCCAAGGATCAATTTATTGCTCCCCCAATTTTATCACTAACAGAATTGAATCCTATCACTTTACATTCGCTAGAAATCTCCACAATATAGCTGCCTTCAGTCCAAACCTGATCTCTTGTGAATTAACAGTCTCTACGAGTATTACAGGGTTGTTGAATCATGTGCCTAGGATCGATTTGGATGCTATCTTATCTGAGGGACTTTTTCCACAGGACCTTTCTCATGACCATGGTTTAACATAGGCACTAAACTTGTTTTGTTCAAATCTCCTCGAAGGACCTTCATGCTCAATCCACATGACCGCGAGTTGTGGCCTCGCTCTATCCATTCTGGTGCTAACCTCCCCCTCAACAAGGATCGATGATCATGATTAAATGGTGTGGATATATACGGTTGTGAGCGATTGGGGAGTGTCAACTTGTACATTGGTTAATTTAATCTCTGATCTTCGCAATGCAAAATTCTCGTCGGTAGTGGGGTCGACATCCACCGTTGATCTATTTATCGTCGAAGATCGACGGTCCAACACTATTGCAAAGCTTCAAGCTACATTGTCGATAATTCTTCCTCTGATCTCTACAATGATCCCCGTCCATAGATCTTCTCTTCGTTGATTTGATGGTCACGACTTAATCCATTGTTGACCCAACGGTCCTCCTCTGCACCCTCTGATCCGATAGTAGTTGTAGTTTTCCACTGGCTTCCTCCTTCTGCAGTCATGATTCCCCTCATCCTTCATCGAATGGCTCATGTATCTTATTCCACCATTTTCAAACACTTACCTACAATCAACAACAATATTCAGGATCATTGACCCTTACAGTGGTCAATGATCACTACCATGATCCAAAACCTGTTCAATTTAGAAAGACTTATGTTACTCTTGTCTCTTGGGGTTTAACACACTATCTTAAGGGTGAATTGTGAAGCGTTATTCCTCCTGATATTTTCTACGATACTTCTATGGGTCTTTGATACTAAAGATGATCAATGGTCAATGATCATCTCGATCCTTCCTCTTGGCTTTGTAATAGAACCTAATACCTACAATCCCTCAATTTATCTACTGTGCAGAGTTTCTCATAATTTATCTACTGTGCAGAGTTTCTCATGCTCGTTCCTCATAGATATCAATACTTATTTTACATAGACATTAAACCTTACCCAATGACATACATGAACATAGAGGCTTTCAGAATATTCAAAATAGAGTATTTTCCTTTAATTTGTATACGTATGGTTTCACACAATTTCATAGGCTTGCAGTCCTTCCTTTGTTTGGATTAAATCAACAGAATGTAATCCTCATTTGATCGTCCTGATTAGAATTCCATTGGCCACATATAATGCCTCTAAGGATTACAATATTTGTACAAATGAATTCTACAACCATGTATGGTTCAGATCCACAATCTACTCAACCATATCATAAGGATCCTCTAGATCCACAAAATCATCAACCAAATCCTAAGTCTAGGATAAGGATCCTCTAGATCCACAAAATCATCAACCAAATCCTAAGTCTAGGACTCTCAATCCCTATGAGATCTAATATCTCCTTAGATATTTCAACCATCATGTTCTCATACATTCAAGAACAATTACATTTTAATCCTCACACACACATTACACTCCAAATTCTCAAAAACAAAGGAAAATACATTAGATCATGCTTATGGAACCTAAATGAAATACCTCGTATATTTCTGCCAAATGTACAAAATATGGAAGGAAGGATGCTCCCGCATCAGAATCCCAAGGTTGAAAACATTCATGATATCATGATCATGTGTCTTCAAATGCTTATGAAACCTATAGGGTCCCAAACCTTAGCTTGTTGTTGTCCAAATGCTTTGCACCTTTGTTGTTTCTACCTATCAGCTTCTTTCTGGTTCTTTTTCTTTCCTTCAATCAAATTTAAATTCTAATTGATCATCCTTTATGTTATCATTTTCCTCCATTTGGACTGCTTCATCATCAAATTCCACAATTTCTCAATCACAGAATCAATTTTTGCTATCCCCTACAATCCTTGATTGCTTCCAATAACATATTCTTGGGATAATAATCATTTCTTTTGTCTATTGTTGCTACTATCCTTTGGCTTCATTTCATCTTCACCTGTATATCCTTGAATACTATCAATATTTTGAGAACATACACAACACTTCACCTCTTATAATTCCACATTTAACCTATGGAATATTTCCTGCAAATTCTTCTCATGAACTTGACTAAATAAACCAGTTAAAACCAAGTGCTTCATACCTTCATTTACCATATCAACAACATCCTTACCAGTCAATGTTATAAGTGCTTCCCTATACTCTTCTGTAGCCCAATCCAATATTTCCCTAATAGAAATATCTTTAAGCCAATCCATTGCCTCATCAATTCTCATACCTTCAACATTATTCTCATTGTTTTCATGAAACAATGTTTCCTTCATAACATAATTTTGAATATGCCCTTGACAAGGAAATTCTTCCTTTACCATATCTTTGGAATATTTCCAATATTCATAACCTGCCTTCACACACCAACTATCAGATTTTACATTATAAAATTCTATTGTTTCCATCCTCACCATGGCTCTTCCTTCTTCTTCTGAGTTTTCTGTTGAAGTTTTATTGTCTCTGTCTACTTGAGACAATGCTACCATCTTATCATCATTTAGTTCTTGACCACCTGCAAACACACCTTCTTGTAGTTCTTTTCATTTATCCATCCAATAAATGGAGTTATCAACATTGAGCATCAATCCCTGCTCAGGTTCACACCAATGAACTTCCTCATCTTCATCCATTTTCTCAACAACATCCATGTCTTGTGTTGTTGTCATGATTTCAAAAAACATATGTCCACCATATTCAACCTGCATGACAGTCTCATTTAGCTGTCCAATTGCTTCTCCTGCAACCACAAACAATGGATTATGATAAAAATAAAATTTATGAGGTCTCATATCCTCATCCAAAATGGATTATGATAAAAATAAAATTTATGAGGTCTCATATCCTCATCCAAACCCTTTGTCAGCACATCATCATTATGTTGATATGAACTCCGCAAAGAGTCCTTGAGACTTTCTACAAGCCTCCTCTACTCTTGATATCCTTCTCTAAGGATACCTCCTTCCTCAAGTTCACAAGAAAAAACTTGCATCTTAAACTTAGCTTCTCTAAGTTTTTCTCTCAATATTGCAACCATCCTTTATCTTAGATTCACCTGCAGTGAATTCCATCTCACCTCCTTCCGTCTTATATTCCAACCTTTCCTTTGGTCGTCTTCTTGTCCCTTTAGCAACATTAACATAGCATCTAAATTTTCCTTTATCTTAGCAAATTCTTTGTCAAAATACTTTTGACTCATCCCTTGAATACCATTTTCCTTGATACCCTTATTATGTCTTATTTCATGACTATCAGTAGTCATCTTCCTCCCTTTCTTCTGTGGACTCTCCTTGCCCACTTGTGAGTTGCAACAAGACTCCTTCATCTCTCTATGGAAAGCCTCCTCTTGTTGCCAATGTCAATTCATGTTGTTGGCATTATGTTTGTTCTCTGCAATAGAACCCCTCTTTTGAGAACTTCTACTCTTCAACTTCCTAAGTTGTGTTAAGAACCAAACATCAATATAGCATATAAAAACCTCAGGAAACATTGATGAAGATCAACATTACCAAGACTTGAATGGCCAAATGAAAGTTCCTCTAGGAAGAACAATCGAAGGAAAAAGGGTTCAAACCAATACCATTCCTAGACCTGTGGTGAGAATCGATAAGATTTATGACCTGCAGGACAAGTTTAAGAAGGTTTCCAACTATAAGACCAAGAGTTCAACCATGCAGTATGAAGTCATCAATTAGTAAATTGATGACTACCCACAAACTGTAAATCTTGGTGATGCACCTCCCGTGCTAAAACCAATGTTTGCATTATTTTTGCTAAACTGCATTAAAACCCTGAAATATGGGTTCCAAGGATTGATTTATTGCTCCCCCAATTTTATCACTAACATAATTGAATCCTATCACTTTTCATTTGCTAGAAATCTCCATGATACAGTTGCCTTCGGTCCAAACCTGATCTCTTGCAATTTAACAATCTCTACGAGTATTACAGGGTTGTTGAACCATGTGCCTAGGATCGATTTGGACGCTATCTTATCTGAGGGCCTTTTTCCACGGGACCTTTCTCGTGACCATGGTTTAACATAGGTGCTAAACTTGTTTTGTTCAACTCTCCTCAAAGGACCTTCATGCTCAATCCACGTGACCGAGAGTTGTGGCCTCGCTCTATCCCTTCTGGCGCTAACCTCCTCCTTAGCAAGGATCGATGATTGTGATTAAATGGTGTGGATATATACAGCTGTGAGCGATTGGGGAGTGTCAACTTGTACATTGGTTGATTTAATCTCTGATATTCACAATGCAAACTTATCATCGGTAGTGGGGTCGACATCCACCATTGATCTATTTATCGTTGAAGATCGACGATCCAACACTATTGCAAAGATTGAAGCTACATTGTTGATAATTCTTCCTCCGATCTCTACAACACTCCTTGTCCGTAGATCTTCTCTTCATTGATATGATGGTCACAACTTAATCCATCGTTGACCCAACGGTCCTCCTCTGCACCCTCTGATCCGATGGTAGTTGTAGTTTTCCACTGGCTTCCTCCTTCCGCGGTCACGATTCCCCTAAGCCTTCATCGAATGGCTCATGTAGCTTATTCCACCATTTTCAAATGCTTACCTACAATCATCAACAATCTTCAGGATCATTGACCCTTACAATGGTCAATGATCACTACCATGATCCAAAACTTGTTCAGTTTAGAACGAATTCTGTTACTCTTGCCTCCTGGGGTTTAACACTCTATCTTAAGGGTGAATCATGAAGCGTTATTCCTCCTGAGATTTTCTACGATACTTCTATGGGTCTCTGATACTAAATATGATCAATGATCAATGATCATCTCGACCCTTCCTCTTGGCTCTGTAATAGAACCTAATACCTACAATCCCTCAATTTATCTACTGTGCAGAGTTTCTCATGCTCATTCCTCATAGATATCAATACTTATTTTACACAGACATTAAACCTTACCCAATGACATACATGAACACAGAGGCTTTCAGAATACTCAAAATAGAGTATTTTCCTTTAATTTGTATACGTATGGTTACACACAATTTCACAGGCTCGCAGTCCTTCCTTTGTCTGGATTAAATCAACATAATGCAATCCTCATTCTATCGTCCTGATTAGAATTCCATTAGCCACATCTAATGCCTCTAAGGCTTACAATATTTGTACAAATTAAATCTACAACCATTTATGGTTCAGATCCACAATCTACTCAACCATATCCTAAGGATCCTCTAGATCTACAAAATCATCAACCAAATCCTAAGTCTAAGACTCACAATCCCTATGAGATCTAATATCTCTTAAGAGATTTCAACCCTCATGTTCTCATACATTCAAGAACAATTACATTTTAATCCTCACACACACATTACACTCCAAATTCTCAAAAACAAAGGAAAATACATTAGCTCATGCTTATGGAACCTAAATGAAATACCCCCTAGATTTATGCCAAATGTACAAAATATGGAAGGAAGGATGCTCCCGCATTAGAATCCCAAGGTTGAAAACAATCATGATCACATGTCTTCAAATGCTTATGAAACCTACAGGGTCCCAAACCTTAGCTTGTTGTTGTCCAAATGCTCTGCACCTTTGTTGTTGCTACCTATCAGCTGCTTTCTGGTTCTTCTTCTTTCCTTCAATCAACTTTAAATTCTGATTGATCATCCCTTATGTTATCATTCTCCTCCATCTGTACTGCTTCATCATCAAATTCCATAGTTCCTCAATCACAGAATCAATTTCTGCTATCCCCTACAATTCTTGATTTCTTCCAATAACATCTTCTTGGGATAAGCATCATTTCTTTGTCTATTGTTGCTACTATGCTTTGGTTGCATTTCATATTCACCTATATATCCTTGAATACTATCAATATTTTGAGAATATACACAACACTTCACCTCTTATAATTCCACATTTAACCTATGAAATATTTCCTGCAAATTCTTCTCTTGAATTTGACTAAAGAAACCAATTAAAACCAAGTGCTTGATACCTTCATTTACCATATCAACAACATCCTTACCAGTCAATGTTATCATTGCTTCCCTGTACTCTTTTGTAGCCCAATCCAATATTTCCTTAACAGAAATATCTTTAAGCCAATCCACTGCTTCATCAATTCTCATACCTTCAACATTCTTCTCATTGTTTTCATGAAACAATGTTTCCTACATAACATAATTTTGAATATGACTTTGACAAGGAAATTCTTCCTTTACCATATCCTTGGAATATTTCCAATATTCATAACCTGCCTTCACACACCAACATTCGGATTTTACATTATAAAATTCTATTGTTTCCATCCTCACCATGGCTCTTCCTTCTTCTTATGAGTTTTTTGTTGAAGTTTTATTGTCTCTGTCTACTTGATACAATGCTACCATCACATCATCATTTAGTTCTTTACCACCTGCAAACACACTTTCTTGTAGTTCTCTGCATTTCTCCATCCAATAAATGGAGTTATCATTGTTGAGCATCAATCCCTGCTCAGGTTCACACCAACAAACTTCCTCATCTTCATCCATTTTCTCAACAACATCCATGTCTTGTTTTCTTGTCATGCTTTCAAAAAACATATGTCCACCATATTCAACCTGCATGAAAATCTCATTTAGCTGTCCAATTTATTCTCCTGCAACCACAAACAATGGATTATGATAAAAATAAAATTTATGAGGTCTCATATCCTCATCCAACCCCTTTGTCAGCACATCATCATTATGTTGATATGAACTCTGCAAACAATCCTTGAGACTTTCTACAAGCCTCCTCTGCTCTTCATATCCTTCTCTAAGGATACCTCCTTCCTCAAGTTCACAAGAAACAACTTGCATCTTAAACTTAGCTTCTCTGAGTTTTTCTCTCAATATTGCAACCATCCTTTATCTTAGATTCACCCGTAGTGAATTCCATCTCACCTCCTTCCGTCTTATATTCCAACCTTGCCTTTGGTCCTCTTCTTGTCCCTTTAGCAACATCAACATAGCATCTAAATTTTCCTTTATCTTAACAAATTCTTTTTCAAACTCCTTTTGACTCATCCCTTGAATACCATTTGCCTTGATATCCTTACTATGGCTTATTTCATGACTATCAGTAGTCATCTATGGACTCTCCTTGCCCACTTGTGAGCTGCAACAAGCCTCCTTCATCTCTCTATGGAAAGCCTCCTCTTGTTGCCAATGTCAATTCGTCTTGTTGGCATTCTATTTGTTCTTTGTAATAGAACCCCTCTTTTGAGCAATTCTGCTCTTCAACTTCCTAAGTTGTCTATTGTTGCATCTTCAATTGCTCACTTTCCTCTAAGAACTTATGTTGTTCTCTCTCAACAATCTACTTTGTTGACTTTTCCACATGCATTAATCTTCTTCAGTCTTCATCCTCCTACAACCTCCCTATTGTACCATGCTGCTATTACCTAATTAAGAATACACTTTATACCAATTTAATTTACCAAATTTTACCTGTGATATATTTTCCATGATCTCCTTCCTCTTATTGGCTGGCAATTTACTTTGTCTTTGTAACTCTGCAATTCCTCTATAAAGAACTTTTAGGGTTCTTTCTCTTTCAAGCTCAACCTCTGCAATATCTCTGTCAATTGTGCATAAAGCATACTTGCTTTGTCTTCCTTGCTTTGTCATAATGTACTCTCTGATCTCCTTTTCCTCCTAGATATATTTTACTCACTCTGGTACCAAAAATGATGCACCTCCCATGCTAAAACCACTATTTGCATTCTTTTTACTAAATCGCATTAAACCCCCGAAATAGGGGTGACAAGGATCGATTTATTTCTCCCCCGATTCGATCACTAAAAGGATTGAATCCTATCACTTTGCATTCATTGCAAATATCCATGATACAACTCCCTTTGGTCCAACCCTGATCTCTTGCAATTTAACAGTCTCTACGAGTATTACAAGGGTGTTGAACCGGGTGCCTAGGATCAATTTGGACGCTCACTTATCTGAGCAATTTTTTCCATGAGACCTTTCCCATGACCATGGTTTAACATAGGCGCTAAACCTATTTTGTTCAACTATGTTTGAAGGAGCTTCATACTCAATCCACATGACTTAGATTTGTGACCTCACTCTATCCCTTCCAGAGCTAACCTCCTCCTCAACAAGGATCGATGATCGTGATTAAAGGGTCTGGAGATATATAGTTGTGAGCAATTGCAGAGTGTCAACTTGCATAATGGTCAATTTAATAACTGATCTCTGCAATGCAAACTACTCGTCTGTAGTGGGGTCGACGCCCACCATTGATTTGTTTATCATCAAAGATCAATGGTCTAACACTATTGCGGAGCTTGAAGCTGTGTTGTCGATAATTCCTCCTTTGATCTGTGCAACGCTCTCCATCCATAGATCTACTCTTCATTGATCTGACAGTCATGAATCGATTCTTCATTGACCTGACGGTCCTCCTTTGCACCCTCCAATCCAATGGTAGTTGTAGGTTTCCACTGGCGTCCTCCTTTTGTGGTCACAATTCTCCTAAGCCTTCATCAAACTACTCTTGTAGCTTCTTTCGTCATTGTCAAATGCTTACCTATAATCAGAAGCAATCTTCAAGATAATTGACCCTTATAGTATTCAATGATCACTACCACGATCCATAACTTGTTTAGTTTAGAACATCCTCTGTTACTCTCACCTCTTGCGGTTTAACACTCTATCTTCAGGGTGAATAGTGAAACATTATTCCTCCTGAAATTTGATACGATACTTATATGGGTCTCTGATCCTTAAGATGATCAATGATCAATGATCATCTCTATCCTTCTTCTCGGCCTTGTAACAAAACCTAATACCTACAATCCCTCAATTTATCTACTGTGCAGAGTTTCTCATGCTCGTTCCTCATAGATATCAATACCTATTTTACACAGAGATTAAACATTAACCGATGATAGCCATGAACACAGAGGCTTCTAGAATACTCAAAATATATTATTTTCCTTTAATTCATATATGTATGGTTACACACAATTTCACAGGTTCCCAGACCTTCCTTTATCTGGATTAAATCAACAAACTGCAATCCTCATTCTATTGGCCTGATTAGCATTCCATTGGCCACCTCTAATGCCTCTAAGGCTTACAATATTTGTACAAATGCATTTTTCAACCATTTTTTGTTTAGATCCACAATCTAATCAACCATATCCTAAGGATCCTCTAGATCCACAAAATCATCAACCAAATCCTAAGTCTAGGACTCACAATCCTAGATCCACAAAATCATCAACCAAATCCTAAGTCTAGGACTCACAATCCCTATGAGATCTAATACCTCCTAAGATCTCTCAACCCTCATTTTCTCATACATTCGAGAAAAAATAAATTTTAATCCTCACACACGCATTACACTCCAAATTCTCAAAAACAAAGGAAAATCCATTAAATCATGATTATGGAACCTAAATGAAAGACCCCCTAGATTTCTGCCAAATGTACAAAATCTGGAAGGCAGGATGCTCCTACATCACTTGGTATCAATTGTTCTCCACAAGAAAAGAAATATTTTATTAAATTATTCAAGGAGTACAAAGATATATTTCCATGGACATACGATGACCTTAAAAATTTCAATACCAGAATTATACAACACGTTATACCAATGAAGCCTTGATTAAATCCTTTCCAATAGAAGATAAGAAAAATGCATCCACCTAGAGCCTCTCGTGAAGGGGGGATTGAACAAACTCCTAGCTGCCAAAGTTATTTTTCTTGTTAGAAATACCCAATTTATTTCTAACTTGGTTCCTATCAAGAAGAAGAATGGGAATATTAAGCTCTATTTTGATTTCATAATTCTGAACAAAGCCTCGTAGAAGGACAATTACTCAGTTTTCCCAATGGAACAGATTTTAAAATGCATTTCTAGATATGAGATGTCATCCCTATTGGACGGCTTCTCAAGATACAATCAAGTTCTAGTTGACCACGATGATCAGTTGAAAACAACATTCAGAACCAAGTGGTGAAGCTATGCATACAAAAGAATACCCTTTGGATTAATTAATGCAGGGGAAACTTTCCAAAGAGTTGTGAATGTAGCATTTAAGAGATTGATTGGGAAATTAGTACTATTTTACCTCTATAATTTAACTTTATTTTGTAAGGATAAAAGGGACCATGTGAATCATTTGAGGTGTATTTTTACCAAGTACGGAAAATATGGCATTTCTCTAAATGCCAAAAACTGTGTCTTTGCGGTGAATAAAGGATATCTCTTGAGGTTTGTTTACTCCAAATATGGAATAATGATTGAGCCAGAAAGGATAGAAGTGATTGCTAAAATCATTTTTCCCCATAATAAAAAGTCTATGTAGTCCTTCCTTAGTGAAATTGATTTCGTAAGGAGATTTATTCCAAGTTTTTCGTAGTTTGTCAAACCACTCCAAGACATGATAAAAAAATATGTTGAATTTAAATGGGGCCCTAAGAAAAGGGAATCCTTCAAAAAGATCAGGGAATAAATAGCAAAGGATTCATACCTAATGATCCTTGACTTCTGTCAAAACTTCATCCTCTACACTTTTTCATATGATACTACATTTGAAATTGTCCTGACTTAGAATAACAAGGAGGGGAATGAATTCCCAATATATTTTATGAGTTCAGGATTACAGGGAGCAGAGTTACATTATCCTGAAGTAGACAAACATACTTATGTTTTCTTCAAGGTAGTAAACACTTCAGACCTTACTCACTGAAATCCAAAACAAAAGTAATAGTGCCTTACCCTGCGGTCAGGAATTTACTCATACAAAAAGACATGAGGGAAAAAAGGGCCAATTGGATGACATCCATGTAGGAGTACGATTTCAAAATTAAGCCTGCAAAAAATTTAAAAGGACAAGAGCTATGCAAACTCGCTACTAATTTGGAAGGAGGTGATAATAGTGAGGATAAGCTATATGAAGAGGGGACCTTGATCAAAGAAAAAATATGTTACGTCCCTGTTACCTCAAAATCATGTCACTGTGAAATGAAGTGCTATATAACTCATTAACATTCTCCTCACTATATAGAACCAAGAAAGTGGAAGGCCCTTGGGCTAAAGTATTCAAGTACCAACTGGTCGAAAAAATTCTCTTTATAAGGAACCATGATGATGTACTACTTCGGTTATTGGAAAAGGATGAAGCATACATAGTCCTATCAAAGTTGCATGATGGTCCTGCTAGAGGACATTTCAGAGGTGATATAACTACACACAAGATCCTCTCGGAAAGCTATTATTGGCCTACAATGTTTAAGGATTTACATGCATATGCAAGATGATGTGAGGTGTGCCAAAAGTTAGCTAGAAGAGAAAGGAGACATGCATTCTCGTTTCAACCTATCACAATGGATTACCCATTTCAACAACAGGGTTTGGACATAATAGGAGAAATCAATACGAAATCCTCCCAGCTGCACAAATACATATTGACAACAACTAATCATTTCACTTGTTCGACGGAAGCTATCTCACTAAAGGTAGTAAATGATAATCAAATGATATCTTTCCTAAACTCTCACATAGTAGCCAGGTTTGGTGTTCCTCAATCTTTGGTTTTTGACAATGAAAAATACTTTTCTTCATTATGCATTGGAAAATAACATCAAGATGAAATATGCAGTAAACTATTATTCTCAGGTAATAGTCTAGCAAAGTCTACAAAAAAAAAATTGATAAGAATTTTAAAAACGATTGTTAACAACCACCAAATAAATTGGCATTGAACATTACCTAATGCCTTGTGGGATGATAGGATAAGACCAAAATCCTCCTTGGGTAACTCTCCCTTTTTCTTGATGTATGGTCAAGAATTTATTCTTCCTACTCAGATGTTCTTACCGTCCCTACAATTGTCCCAATCCACTCAGGCAGATAATTGTCCAATTATGCAACACCAATCAGACATCCTCCTCAAATTGGAAGAAAAAAGGCAAGAAATTAAGACAAAACTAGCTCAACACCAAGAGTTAGTGAAATGTTGGTTCGATAAGAGATTTGTCAATTTTAACAAATTTTAAGTAGGATACCTAGTCCTAAAATGGGATAATGCAAACGAAACTAAAGGGAAACATTCTAAGTTTCAAAAATTATGGATTGGCATGTATTTGATTCATGAAGTAATTGGTTCAAGAACCTTTAAATTGAAAACTCTGGAGGGGGAGATTCAAGAAATCCCTATCAACGACCAAGCCATCAAAAGATACTTCCCCTGATCACCTAGGATGATGTAGACATGTACACAGTAGGATTTATTTCATAATTTATTGTTTTGATTTTTTGATTATTTGTGTTATGTACACTTGTATTTTCATTTTCTCTTACCATTTTTGATAAGTTTTGACCCATCCACTTGCCTTGTCTTCTTTTAAGATCTCAATATACTTTTTGTATGTGAAACAAACTTTAAAACAATGAATAAAGGATCCAACCTCTACGAGGATGTCTCATTGAAATTTTAAACCAAAAAATATAGCATACATGGTTTAAGGTAGAAGGGGACGCCAAGGTCAAGTGGTGAGAATTGGGTGAACAAATATTTCTACTCTTGTCAGAATTCTTAGGTCAAGCCTTGGGTGAGAAAATCACAAAGCCAATTTTCGATTCTGATCCTCTCTTGATCGTGGTGTTACTCTCATAAGAGGTTTAAGTGATTACATGAAAGCATGGTACAGATCTATAGGTACCTTTCTAGGTATTATCGGTGAGCCCTGCCCACTTAACATTAAAAATATAACACGTCCATGTCTTGAAGAAAAGGACCCACAAGGATCACAAGTTTTGACAGGGATAACATATCAAATAAACTCTCACACCACCCTGCTTCCTTAACACCCAATTTGAAATTGCAAAGCTTATATCTAAATATAAAAGGGTGATATCCATGCAAAATTTAAAGGAAGTAGAAGTCACTATAAAATTGTGTGGGATGTAAAAGTAAACCCTTCAGGGATATAGACACTCGTTAGCAATGAGGCCATGCTTATATGGTACCAAGGAAAATTATTTAGAGCTATGGATGCTTGATGACAATGAAGCAATGCCAGGAAAAGAGAGACAAGGAACAAACTTACCCTAATGTCAAATGACTAAAATATTATGTGTGGTGCCATGCTACATTGATAGTTGAACACGGGTAAAATTAATCAATTGACCTCATACTTTTTCTCACAGATAATGCCTGGAAAGGGATCTAAAAGTTCTTACCATATGTACTTATCTTTCAGATAATGAACTTAGTGATATGCAACACATGATACAGGAAAAAGATCACAATTATGCAAGGACATTATCGTCGGATCAAGAAATGACCTCTAAATTCTTAAAAAGAACAAAGATAATTGTTTCTTCCCAGTGAACTGCCAATTTTTGTACCTTTTAGCACTAGAAGTCACCTCCGAATTGCATCGAAGGTAATCCCAGTACCCATCAAGTTATACGTCAAGGTTAATGGATTTAAAGAGGTCAAATGGGGCAGACTCAATAGAATATTGTTTTAACTCAGAAAACTGGGGTAGTATGCACAAGAAAATGAGGTCTTGATAAACTTCAACTAGTAAGTTGTAGTAAGGGTGAGTAGGAGGAATAAATTGAGGAGAAGATGTAATGGTATTCTCTGGACACTAGGTCTTATAGTAGCCTAAGGAGTAAATACTCTAAAAACAAGATCCTCTTGAATTCAAAGTTTCAGGAAACTGAAGAGCGTTAAAACAAATTTGCGATAAAAAATACATCACAACACAACCATAAAAATCCATGTGAATCCTTCAATCATGGACACTTCAGTATCAGAGGAAAAATAGATGGAAAAGGAAGATGACTTTCATTAAACAAGAAGTCTCACGTCAAATTACATAACCAAATAACCAGAGTGTTTCATTAAAATTTTACAATATGGGAGCCTAGCTCAACCCTCGACCATTACAAAATATGAAAAATACATACATATACTCAAAAATTCACCCAATAGAGGAGTGCTCGAGATTCTAATCCAATGCCATACGTTTGTGTTGTCTCAGTCTGACTGCACATGCAGTCTCCTCTGTGCATGACTTCCCCTTTTAGATGCAAGCTCTTCTCTAGCAGTCCTTTCCAACTTTCCATTTATGCAGTGAGACGATGTCTCAACTGCCGCCTCACTTTCATGAACTATATCCATCGGGATCAGGATGGTCCACACTCTGAACTTCACCATCTGGATCTTTGTTGGACGCTTGCAGGGAGGACTTGGCAGGCAGACATGGATGCTAATGATAGGGAGTTGACGAGATGACTGGGACTACATGGGCGCCAAAATATCAAATCAGACCCACAACTTAGGCTAAACGCCATTTGTGGGTTTCTAAACCCATTTTCTTGCATTTTGACCAAGGCGCCACTTCCTTAGGGAAAACAACCCCCCTTACAATAATATGTGTTAACATTAGGCTCCATGGGGGATAGAGTCCTCCCTGCGAGGCTCTAAAATCTTCAGTAGTTCCATTCGCCTTCTGCATTTGGCTATGGAGTAGAGCTCAAAACATCCCACTGAGGAAATACATGCCGACAAGAACACTATTCTAAAAATGAAAGAGAAACACATATGATCCAAAGGAACTTATTTATGTACATCCTAGACTAATTGATTTTTACACAGTGCTAGGTGAAAGCAAACTTCCACCATAGCCACTCAAGGAACTTTCTAGCTGTGAATTTGTTTACTCTGTCAATGATTGATAACAGAGAATGCAACTGTGACAACAGAATGGTTACATTCTTCATCTTTCCTCCTAATGACGAGGTCAGGATAAAGTTGGGTGGCTTCAAAACATGAAGGAAATACAACTCCATGTATTCCTTCACAAGATCATAGGACAAGCAACAAACTCCAGAAAATTTATAACATGCAGCCTTCTCTACTACACAACTGCTCACACATTGCTAGATTTCTCTGGCAAGCTCAGGTGGGTGAGAGGCTGATGTAGTTTGATTGACCTCAGATGATGGTTTCTCACTTACAAGCTCTGGACAAGAGATAAACTTCCCCTGCTATTGCTCCTTTTCTTCTTTGTATTCTCTGAAAACATCTGCTAGCTGAGAGCAATAAGTCTCTTCATGTGTATCTAAGGATGGATCTTTCTCTCTATCATTCTTCCCTTGGTAGGAGCTTTCGATTTCATAAGAAGATTGGTAGCCTATGCTTTCTGCTTCTGAATACTCTTCAGGGGTAGTTGAGTGCATAACTCTTTTATATTGCAAAGAGAAAAGATAAATATATTGATTCTTTTCTTCAACCATTTCTTCATTTAAATCTGAGACAACAAGTGTACTAGGGGCGGAAAATAATGCATCCATAGTTATTCCATCATTAGTGCTATCATCAATCATATCTGGAAGGATTTCTTCTTGGGAAATAGAGAGAGAAAAAATTTGATCTGTATTTGCAAAATACTCACTTTCATCCTTGCTTTCTCTCTCAATCATATCTTCACCGAACTCATCACATGTGGAACACTCTATTGTCTATAGAATGTGGAGTGAAAACCTCCTACAACAATCATCAAAAATAAGATGAGCTAGGTAAATCTTCCCGTAATACGAATTAAAAGCATCGTGAAAATCCTTCAAAGAATGGATACTAGCAGCAGGGAGATATAGACACCATCCAAGAGCATCTTCTTCTGAATAAAAACTAAACATCTTGATCCAGACATCCTCATGAAAGAAGCCATGTTCAAGCATGCATACATGAAATTTTAATAAGTTCTCATCAGGATGGTCATGCTTTCTTCCTCTGAATCTTGGAAGATAATCATCCCATTCGTTTATAGCCGACACTAGATGTGGATAACTAGATATGGCTGAGAAATTGAAAGGGGAATTTTTTTTAGCCAAGATAGCCAAGATATGTGGCTCCTCCTTTTCTCCTTCATGGCTCTCCCCAGGATCAGTTTCATAATCACTATAAACAGGAACCATGGAAGAGCTCTACTCTTCGTCATCTTCGTTGGGATATCCATCAAAATTTGTTTTTTCTTGGTTAGTATCTAACATCACTTCTTCATCATAAGTAGGGCTTCTAAGAACATCTGTTTCCAAGACTGGAATATCCTCTGCATTTTCTTCATAAGAGCGACGAGAAAAATTTGCCTTTAATTCCTCTATACTTGTAGAAAGTAATTGTATCAGCTCCATTAGCTCCTCCGGGGGATGTCCCTCATCCTCATGGATTTTGAAAGAATGAACTATTTCTTGAACATCATCTCTATACTCCTCACAAAAGTTATGAAAAATTAACTCAGAGGAATAATACTTTTGACAGTGCCTATTGAATGCTGCATGAAATTCCCTAACAGAGGAAATACTAGCAGGGGGTAAGGAATGATACCATTCACGAGCATCCCTAGATAATGATAACATGAACATTTTTAATAATACATCCTCATGATGTATCTCCCACTAATGTATGAGTTCATGAAACTCACAAATATGTTGAGCAGGGTTGTCCTCTTTACGCTCTCTAAATATGGGCAAATAATTGTCTCATTCATCCATAGTAGGGAAAACATTAGGAAAACCAGAAACAATAAAAAAATCAAAAGGAACAAACCTTTGAGCTGGGATTTTTTCCATTTCAAACCAGTGGAGTCACCAATTGATTCTTTAATCATGGAATCTCCAGGTGAAAGATATGCAGTAAGAGTGTGTCTGGTCTTTGTTCACCATCAAAGACCATATCTGATCATTGTGTTCTCCCAGGGGCTACCAGATGTAACTAGAAGTAGCCACACTGAAACAATGGAGTTGAGACAGTGGAGTCGCCTCAGTAGAGTCACTAGGTGCAAGTACAATCTTCAAAGGTTTTGATTTCTAATGCACCTTTAGAATCATAAGTTCATTATTGTTCTACCTAGGGAAAATATTCAATTCATCCCCAACAACGACGCCAGAACTGTTAGCACTAGAAGTCACCTCCGGATTGCATCGAAGGTAATCCAAGTACCCATCAGGTTATATGTCACGGTTAATGGATTTAAAGAGGTCAAATGGGGCAGAATCAAGAGAATATTGTTTTAACTCAGAAAACTAGGGCAGTATGCACAAGCAAATGAGGTCTTGATCAACTTCAGCCAGTAAGTT
>CBVK0101753822.1:0-15504 GCA_900067695.1 Picea abies | reverse complement strand
TGGACACCTCAGAAGTAGCAAAAAAGCTGACACCAACAGAGCTCAACCTTGACTACATACAACAGGAATCCAATGATCAGGTTGTGGACAGATAGATCAAGGGCACTCGACAACAAAGGATCCAGCTTTATTGAGTCGTCAAAGCAGGGCATCTCCTCCACCAAAGCAAGTGGCTCACCCAGGGCCAAATTCAACAGAAATTTCCTCATCTAATGGGGGACCTCAACGCAATGGAGACCATTGATTCCTAAGGAGGGAGGATTGATCCAAATGGATATCGGTGGCCACCCACCTTTCCCAACTATCTCAAAACAATTTTCTAACATTTTTGGCAATTTACTATTTTTAGCAGTTTTAATTTCTGGGGCCATTTTGAGGGCCTAATTGAAGGTTTTTCGGTATCGAGATCCTCAACTATAGACAAAGGCATAATTTATCCCCCAAAATGAATCTCCTTGAAGATACCTTTCCAACAGGTTATCACACTCCTAAAACGAAGTTCGTATGCAAAAGTTACGACCCCAGGAAGTTGATGTACTAACTTACCCAAACGGGGCCCACATGACTTTTGGCCCTTCATCTCCTAGGGTTAGGTTTTTGGATGTCTAGGGTTTTGGGAATTCTTGATTATTGTAAAAAGGCCTTCAAAGCCTCATTATAACCTTCTTCTTGTGAATGCGCGCTGTCGTCACATCTCTTCTCAGAGATAATCCGCCACCATTCCATCAAGCTTGTTTCCACTGCATTTTATAGTTTCAGCTTATTTCATTATTGAATAGAAAACCAATTTTACTGTATCTCTGTTATTTTGTGTTAAGTAGATGTTAATAATCTATATTCATTTCATTCTAATCATAAAATATAGATCATACAAACACTAAAATTAAATCTTAAGTAAAAGGTATTAGACTTTGTCTTTGTAGGGTCCATCAATGCAGTCTAGGCTAGAGCCTTGATTTAGGATTGGAGAGGAAACTCTTAAAGGATACACAAACAAACATAAGAGTCTGAGCTAGGGAGTTCTTGAAATTCTAGTAACCGTGAAAGTTATCTGGGACCCCCCTCTAACAGAAGGGATAAACATGAAGTTGCGTAAGGAAAGGTAGCAGAGATAACCCCTCCAAAGCTGGACCAAGCGTAGTGGGGAATGCATATAGAGGGATTATCTTGGGATTATGTTGATCGCATTTTCCATGGAGCTTAATGGGTCTCCAATTCATTCGAGGTCCTTAGTTATCTTCCAGAACACTTTCTTTCAATACCCTTGATAGGTTTCGGGCTTGATACCCTACTCACAGAACACTTTCTTTCAATACCCTTGATAGGTTTCGGGCTTGATACCCTACTCATTGTGGTCCACCCGACTATCGACTGTACCCACCTGGTGACTGTTCATGTGATGGAAATCTAGTTTCCTTTATCTTAGTGACTTACACAGGTGACTACAGGGGTATACCATGGTACCTAGGGTAGACATTGGGCCACACTTTTCAGAGTATACCTAGAGGGTGCTTCCATATTCGAGTTTCACTTGCACCGATAAGTTGATCTAGTGTTGGTTGGTGTAATTGTTCTTCCTACTAGCTAGTGATCTGCTTGTCTTATCTCATAGGATATTTTTCTAGTGTGTGTTAGTTTTTAATGTTAATATAAATCCATAGTGTGTCATTTATCTTCTCACATGATGGAGGATTAGGAGCTTCACCGGTTGTGAAGGCTTCTTGGCCTACCACCAATTATTCTAGAGCCACCCTCGCCACTGCTAAGGTGAAGACTAGACAAGACTAGACCAACAAGGGTCTTTTGAGGCGACCGAGCCACAGGAAAATGAGCCTGACCCATCTCTGAGAGGAGAACATTTGATTTTGGAGGAACCAACCATTTCCAACCTACGAGAGGAATCTCTTGGTCCTTATAACCCTCTTATCACTGAGCTATTGGTTCCCATTGTCATACAGGTTAAACCTTACAAGAGTCAAGTAGTGTGACAAGCAACGATGGAGACAAATGCTGCTAATTCTTCAGGGAATTCTCATACTCCCTCTACGACTATCACCACAGGGGGTTTTCCACCTACCAACCAGTTGTCGTTGGTTCATACCACCATGGTCTCGACCACCTCTACCTTGGGCAATGGTCTGATTTTGTCTATGGCGACGATCATTTCTCCTTTCACCCAAAGTGGGACAGGCCCTCCATTCTCATACAGGATTCCTATCTTCGATACAAAATCTGTCCTTTCCTACTCCACTCTATAGAATTTAGGTCTGGGGGAAGGGATCTCTAACACTCCTCTGCAAGGATCCATGGGGGTCACTTTAGCTCCCTAAAAACACTTTCCCTTATGGAGGGGGTCATATAACTCCTTCATCCCCTTCGCTCGACAGTGCTCACCAGCACTCCATCGAGCCGAATATAAACTACAGTTTGTTTAGAGCAGGTAGTCAAGGACTTCCTTCTTATACCATGTCGATAGGTTTGACACCATTCTCTTTGTTCGACGCTTTTGGTAAAAACACATTCTCATCAGTTGCCATCTCGGTCGGGAGAAACCGTAGTTATGGACAACAAAATCCTATGCAGGGTACTATTCCTGCATAGGGGGAAAAATTAGGAATTCCTTCCTCACAAGGACTTTGGAATTCATGGCAGGGATTGATTCCCTTATCAGGGATGTTGACCGGGGGAAACCCCTTCCACAGCCAATGGAAACATGGGAAAGACTCAACACCTATGCTTATCATATCAGCAGGGGGAAACCCTTCCCAAAATCCTTGGAATGTGATGTAAGCCCATCCCTTTACATCCTATTATGGGAGTCAGTCGATGACATCTCAACAAGTGCAGAATCCATACACTAGTCACAACCATGGTTATTACCAAAACCCTGGCTAGCAACCTAACTTTTCCTAGCAACCTAGTGCCAGCCAAACTCCAGGCTCCTTTTTCCCCGGTTATAATCAACAACCCAAATTACCGTTTCTGGAAACTTTGCACTTGCCAGACTTGACAAGGTTATTAAACGACCCCATCTGTCACAATCCACATTGTCCTACTATGCCAACCAAGTTTCCTTCGGACATTCCAAAGTTTGAAGCTAAGCCTAATGAAGATCTAGGCGATCATGTGACTACCTTCCATTTATGGTGCTCGTCCAACTCATTGAGAGACGCCTCCATCCATTTGTGGTTGTTTCAACACACTCTCATCAAGAGTGCTATGAAATGGTACATCAAGCTTGACCACTCAATATACTCTTCCTTCGGTGAATTGGAAATCGATTTCTTAAACCATTTCCAATTACCTGTGAGATATGACGTCGATCGAATTGTTGGCCAACTTTGAGCAGAAAAAAGAGGACCATATCTAAGATCACATCCGAGAATGGAGATGTCGGAAGAATTTGATAAAAGTACCAGTCCCACTAGCATTCCTACTTGAGTGGTTCCTTAAGTATTTGGTACCCCAGTTATCTAAATACATCACAACCTCGGGGGTCTTTTAAGAAGAAGAAGCAATATTGAGAGCTCAATAGCTAGAGCTGATTTACTCTCAGTCTGGATTACTTTACGAAGTTTTTCCAGATGCACCGTGGTCGATACTTGACAACACTAGACAAAGATCTGGACCACATGTCGATGGTATTGTTTGTTCAGTGCAAACGAATTCCTCTGATCAGTTGTCAAATCAATTGCATCAATTGTCAATACAGCAGACAACAACCAACCAAACCATTGGTTTGGATGATCCCCCTACTCAAATGTCAGATGTACACAATGTACAATTGACAAACTTGAAGGCCACCCAGCAGCCTGATGAAAAGAAGAAACAACGAATGAAGGGTAAGGGGGATAAGAAACCCACTAATAATGCTGGTAGGGGAAACACAAAAAATAAGAAGTCAAAGTATCTGTGTAATCTTTGCATGGAAGACCACCCGACTCACCAGTGCCCTCAGCTTGCGAAGGCCCAGAAGTTATTGGCACAATAGTATCCTGTCACGTTAACGAACCCATTTCCACATGAGAAAAATTTAACTCAAGCCTCTTCGAGCGCGGAAGGGGGCAGTTAGGGACCCCCTCCATTTTCAAGTAATCCTTCATCCATGAATGTGTACATGATGAAAGGTAGCATTGGCATAACAACTAGGACACGTGGCTATGAAATGCCAAACACCTCTAAGAAGGGTAAAGAAGCCAAAAACCCATCTCTTCCTCTCCATATTGAGAAGACATTGGGAAAAACAATGACACGCATCCCCAAAGTTGCATTCAAGAAATATTTCCATAACCCAAATGCAAGGGTTGCCCAAAACTACTCTGTGGTGGAGGATTTGTCTCAAACCCCTTGTGCAATGTTTTCTTTGGAAGTCCTCCAAAGCTACCCTTCCCAAAGAAAGTCTATGTTAGCTACCTTAGGATCTGTTGAGACTTGTAATCCGGGAATGATCATGCTTGATAGGAACGACTTAAAACCTCGTCTCCCTTACCACGTAGTGTTTCAGATAGCAGTGGCTTACACCACAAAAACTTTTACTCGAAACATTTTCAGCACGGTGTTTGATGAGGGTGCCTCGACATGCGTGATGTCTTTAGCATGTTGGAAGGCCATTGCCCAACCTATTTTTTCTCCATCACCTACTCTTCTTACCGCTTTCAACAGTCACTCGTTCTAACAACATGGAATCATCCCCTCTTTCCCTGTGCAGTTAGGGGGGAAGACCATGTGCGTTGAGGTTGAAGTAGTCGATGCATCTCTCAACTACAATATCTTGTTAGGAAGGATTTGGACCTATGATATGCAAGCAGTGGTCATGACAGTTTTTCGGGTCATGTTGTTTCCACACAAGGGTCGGATCGTGTCCATTAATCAGTTATCCTTCTCCTGTCATGACCCTTCATTGGGGGTATCCACGGTCCCGATGATTGATAACCCTCATCCTAACATCGTCAACATAGGGGTTGGTTTGTGCCCACCTTTGATGGGTACTTTTGATTACCCGCCTCCGACCGACAATGTCCATTACATATCGGTTGTCCCTGACCAGCCTAGGGCTGAAATATTTCAAATATTGTTGTTTCACATGACTTACTTTAATGATTCGTGGACTCTTCCTTCCCCATTTTCTACAAAGGAAGAAACAGCGCACCATGGCATGTCCATGCCTTTGTCCACGTCAGAATTTTCATAATCTATAGTCCAACAAGCTTCCACTGACTCTAATCTGACTCTCGCACAGGAGTTAGATCCAGTTCTCGATCCTATTTGGGTGCAAGGTTCCATCACTGATACTAATTCTTTATATTTGGTCTCACCCTCAGACAAGGCGATTATTGAGGCAATGAATAGTCTGGACAGACCCTGGGATAATCTCCATCACATATCTTATTTTCTCCCAGATTTAAGAAGAATTAAAGTAGGAGAATTCACTCTAACTATGATTGAAGATAGGGATTTTCCTATCAATTCTTTGGATACGCATGCTATTTACGCTGAAGGAAATATGGAAAAGATCGCTAAAATGATACCTATTGATATCTTCAGAACCCCTGGTGTCGTGGAGAATATCTTCGTCAGAGCAGACTGCTCCCCCGAGGATATTCGAATCTACACGGATTTATTTAAAGAATTTTACGACGTGTTTGCCTGGTCTTGTGAGGAAATGCCAGGCATAGATCCAAGAATCATTGAACATGAAATCACGACATATCCTGATGCCAATTCAGTTTGGCAGAAGCTTCACCCAGTTAATCCTAAGAAAGAAACAACTATTAAGGCTGAACTAGAGAAACTACTCAAAGTTGGTTTCATCTACCCCATCCAATTGACTCAATGGGTGTCAAATCCCATGCCTATCAACAAAAAATAGGGTATGATTCATTTATGTATGAACTTCTATGATTTGAACAAGGCCTATCCAAAGGATAATTTCCCCACACCATTTATTGACCAGATAGTCGATGAATGCGCAGGTTGCGAGGCTTTTTCATTCATGGATTGTTTTCTGGATACAATCATATACAGATCAAACTCGAAGACCAACACAAAACCACTTTCATTTGTCCGTGGGGTACATTTTCTTATCGGAAGATGCCTTTTGGTCTAAAAAATGTTGGAGCGACTTTTCATCAGGCCATGTCTTTTGCTTTCCACGATCTCAAACACATATTCGAGGGTTATCTTGATGATTTAGAATCACGATATCATAAGAGATTTGATCATCTAGCACACCTCCAACTTATCTTTGATTAATGTCACTACTACCGGATTCACTTGAATCCAAACAAATGCAGTTTTTGCATAACATCGGGTCATCTTCTTGGTTTCATAGTTTTGACAATAGGGAACATGGACGATCCTCTAATGGTTGAGGCAATAGTTCAGTTGCCTCCCCCATGCACAATCCATCAACTTCAGAGTTTACAGGGAAAAGTGAAATTTTTATGGCATTTCATCGCAAACTATGCTGATATCACAAAGGGTTTCATGCATTTACTGAAGAAGGACGTTTCTTTTCATTAGGACAAAGCCACTCAGCATTCTTTCGAAGCATTGAAATGCGCCCTCACGTATACCCCTCTACTTTGGCCACCCAATTATAATAAAGATTTCTTATTATATTTGGCTACTGCAGAGTCAACCATCGACATGGTATTGGTTCAGGAGGATGATTTTCTCTCAAAACACATGATTTATTACCTGTTTGGACCAAAACTCAATTATTCCCACGTTGAAAAACTTGCATTGGCAGCAGTTTATGTTGTCCAGCGGTTCCATCATTACATCTTGTTTTGCAATACCACCATCATTGTCATTGTGAATCCGTTTCAATATGTGTTGACATGACATGTAATCGGAGGAAAAATCAGCATATGGATAGTTATCCTCCAGGAATTCAACTTGGATTTTGTTTCGAAAAAATCCAAAAATTCGTTGGTCTTTGCAGAACTCATCTCAAAACTTCCAGTCAAATCAGGTGATGTTATACCCGAGGAGTCACCTATCAAAGGAGACATGTTTTAAATCACGTCTTCAAACCCCTAGTACAAAGATATACTAGTCTATCTCTAGACTTTGAAGTGCCCCACCTCTGCTTCTCGTGATGAGCGTCGCCATATACGACATCAGGCCAAGAAATATCTCATACTTGAGGACACTTTGTATCATCGAGGTGTAGACTGCACCCTTCTCCGATGTCTCACTCATGAAGAAGCAGAAATCGTGCTTAACAATTGCTGCACCATAGCATGTGGCGTTCATTTGTCTAGATTGGCAACAACCCAAAATATTCTTCGAGCTGGTTACTTTTGGCCGAAATTAATCAAATATTGTGTTGAATCGTTCAAGAAGTGCCACCCGTGTCAGGTCTTCTCTCGAAAGATGAGGTCACACCCCATTCCCATGTTTCCTGTCATAACAGTTGGTCCCTTCACCAAGTGGGGGATTTATTACGCTACATGCAACCCCCCTTCAGCAAGGAAGCACCATTATATCATCGTAGCAATAGACTACTTTACAAAGTGGGTCGAGGCTATGCCAAGGTTTAAAGATGATGGAGAGACAACAACTCTCTTTTTGTTTAACCAGATAATATCAAGGTTTGGCATCCTAAGAGAGATTGTCACTGACCATGGCAGTCAATTTCAGAGTAAAATGATGTTCGAGTTAACATCAAAGCTTGTTTTGAGGTAAGAACATTCGTCACCCTACTACCCACAAGAGAATGGTCAGGCGGAAAATGTGAATAAGTCCCTTAAGACTATTTTATAGAGAACGATCAATTCGGCCAAGTCAAATTGGCATTTGATGTTGTAGTCTCCATTATGGGCCTACCTAATGTCTGTTAAGACTACAACCAGTTTCTCACCTTTTCAACTTGTTTACGGGATGGAAGTAGTCTTTCCTATAGAGTGCCAGATCTCGTCTCTAAAATTGGCAGTACAGTTATTGCCATACACTTCACCGCTTGAAGAGCGTTTATTATATCTAGAGCAACTCGATGAGAAACGTCATGATGCAGCCTTAGATAAAAAGTCTCACAAAAAAAAATTCAAGTGTTAGTATGATCGGTTTGTTTGTCCTTGGATTTTCTCAGAAGGCGACCTTGTCCTAGTCTATGACCAAGATAAGGATCCCCTGGGGGCAGGCAAGTTCAAACCCGTGTGGTTCGAACCTTTCATCATGAAAGAGGTTCTAAAGAAGGGCTCTTATCTTCTAGTGGACTTTGAGGGAAATTCTTTGACAGAGCCCAGAAATGGGCTCTACCTCAAGAAGTATTACTCATAGGTGGGTCGCCTTGGGTGACTTCTTATACATATCTATAGTTCTTATACATTTTTATTCTTTTTTTAATTTTGTCTTTTTGGTCTTACGGAAGTATCATTTTTTATGTCATCTTTTTCACTATGGAAGATGTCAAATGAATCAGAGGTGTTCATTGGGTTTGTGAACAGTGCTAGCCGGCACACTCAGAGGCTTGCTTCCGCATCTTGGGTGATTTTCACACCTCGGGGCCAGTTGCTATCTTCAAGAGGTATTTGTTTAGGTAACGCCACAAACAATGTCATTGAATATAGCATAGTCTTAGAGTTTCTTCATGACACTTTGTCGCATGGTATCTCTCATCTTCAGGTCTACTTAGATGCTCAACTAGTTGTGTCCCAGTTAAATGGGGTTTACCACGTTTACAATCCTACTCTACACTTAATGTTCCTTAGAGTACATCTCTTAGAACGAATATTTGATTACATTACCTATATCCATGTTCCTAGGAGATTGAATCAAATCACAGATACTCTAGCTAATCATGTATTAGATTGGCATATTGCACACATGTAAGGAAAATCACACACATGCACATGTAAATACATTTGTAAAATAGATGTAATCCATAAGACATACAAAGATATAAATATACATATATATATCAAAAATATCAGAGTACATGGGTGGGCACAAGCACCTCAAAAATATGTCTAGTGAGAGTCACAGGGCTTATGCCCTCAAAAATATACAAAAAATTCCCTCGACATGTAAGTATTCCAACCTAGGTAAGGGTGGGGCCTGTTGTCCCTCCCATAGTGAACAACAGTGTTTTCCAAACGCTGGAAGAACTGGACCTAGGTTCATGGCACCCCAACAACATGAGGTTGCATCGATAGTGGGAGATCCTCGATCTCCGCCATAGGGACTATACGAGTGAGCGTGGTGAGGTTCCGCTCCACCCATCTCAATACTCTCTTAGCCTCTCTGGTTGGAGCCCCCCCTGCTACTGCTGTTAGTCCGGCAATTGCGGCTGGTCCTACCTCTGGTCGAGGACGTCACCTAGTCCTCGAGAATTCTGTTGGACGCACTGGTCCCACATCTGTACATAATAGATACATAGTTGTCAGATAATCTGGTACACATAAAAATGATATATATAAAAAGAAATAAAAATTAAATAACTTTGAAAAACAATATTACCTAGCTCTCCTCGCTCCGCTCCGGGAGGTACATGCATGTCAGGATCTCTAGAAAAGTTGATCTCAGCATAGGGGTAGTCCTCTATAGCTGGAATCAATTGAGACTACCAATCAAAAAAATTATCATCGAAGGCCTCGATGGTCCTCCCTCCCCCTTGTCGCGGCAACAATGTCACCCATCTCGAAGAAAAAGGAACATAAAATAGTCCCAAACCCGAAGTTTCGGTGTTCCCGTATCCGACACTCTGTTAGATGTCTCTTCATGTAATCCAGCATGGTTGTACTCCAATCAAAAATCTGTGCATTTAAGCATTGTACTACACAATACATGTGTGCCTCGGAAGCCTTATGTAAAGCCACGGATCCAATGATCTTCCCAATGAGAAGAACTATCACTTTCAGTGATAGGTTGTTGATCTTGTGTATAGGAACCTGCGAAACTACTTTCTCAGTACCAACCTCGCAATGGAGTCCAATCAACTCCTCGATGTTGTGAGGTCCTGGGGGAAAATTAAGCAAGTTGACTGGATCCCCTCTCCTCAAGATACCATTCAGGAAATAAATGTCTTTGGTCGTTGGATTCAATGACTTCCCGTCGAGCATAAATGCATCTACGTCAGGATTCTAGTAATCTATCAAAGCATTCAGCAACCTGGGTTGAACCCTCATAAACGAACACTGGAAGAACTTTAACAACCCACATTGTGATAAAACAATGATAGCAGCAGGGTCTTCTAAGTGTCAAGACCAATAAATCAATGTCCTCATGCTCCTCCTCTCTCCAATGAACATACATCCTACAAAATGACAAAGTCATGGGGAGTTAACTCTTGCCTTTTTTATTTTTTCCACTTATTGGAGGGTGTACGCGGGCTGTATTGGCAACAGTCGCATGTGTACATGGGAAAATTATCTTCTTCCCACATGCACATGTAGGTTGTGTTTGGACAACCTATGTACATGCAGGGCAGACCTCTTTAAAGGTTAGCTCCCCCGCAAGAAACAAAAATATATGCAAAAAAGGAAGAATGAAAGGTAGGAGGGGATAGTTTGTACTTACTTATTCCAAGCAGAAATTCATTTCAACCACTGAAGATCCCAAAATCAACACTTTCGGAAAAGGGGTGTTTTTGGATTTCTTGTCAATTCTCAAATTACAATGGTGATAATGAGTTGTCAGCTTCTATTTATAGACTTTTGGGCCCCTTTTTGTCATTTTTTGGACCCTTTTGTTCTTTTTTTCTAGCTTGAAAATCGTTTAGTATGGTTCTTGAGTTTCTTCAGGGTTGTTACAATACATGTTACTTTGGGTATTTGGAAACTTTTTGAGAGTTGGGTCATTTTTAAAGGTCTTTTGGTAAAAAGTCATTTTTCCAACTTTGTGCATGTAAGATAGGATTCCACCTCCACTTGTTGCACCTCATTGTCTTTTTCTCTTTGCCATAGGATCAATCCCACCGAAATGTGACACAGAACACTCACTCCTTCTTTAGAAGTGTCATAACTTAGTGGTAGATCCTACCTTCACATGGATGCCCTAGATAGATATTGGCTTCATTTTTGGTGTCCATGTCGTCGCTAATGATTATAGGCTCTAGAGTCCTTTTTAGTCTTTATTGATTACGAGTTTGAGCCTCACTTGCATGATTATTTATCACTTCTGAACTCACCCTCGGGACTCCCCAAACAACGGGTCTTCTTTTAAGCCCTTCTCGGACCCTTTAAACATGAAAATATTGTCGAGCGATCTTGTTGCCCTTCACGCTTGAAAAACTAAAATTCGAAGGCACATCTGTTCGGTGGTAGTTTACCCCTTTTTGGTCTGGATGGTCATTTGTACGAACAAAGGTATACTCTAGGAGCCTCGTTTCTCTAGAAGAGTATTCTCAAGTATAATTTTAACCCTTTTTCAAGCCTGAGGGACTAAATTTATGAAAAAGGAACCCCCATAGAGTCCATAGTTAATCTCTTTTTAGACTCCCTAAAATTGAAAAGATTGTTGAGTGACCTTGTTTCTTCACACTCGTTAAATTCGTCAAGAAGAACATCCCTACTGGATTCCATAGTTAATCTTTTTTCAGACTCCTTAAATATGAAAAAATTGTCGAGTGATCTTGTCTTTGTCACACTCGTTAAAATGGCTTTGAATAGATGCTTGTTCGATTCTAGTTTACCCCTTTTTTTGAGCTGACTAGACTATCTTCGAAAAAGGTACCCCAGTGCAGTCTCCTTTTACACTTTTTCAGACTCTTTAAAAATGAAAAACCATCGATCTTACCTTCTCTGGGCTCATTAAAATTACATCGAAGGATGTTATCATTGTGTCTTATTAGTCGCATTTGCATCCCTACATATTTGGCCTAATGTCGGCTCCATGTTTCTCTCATATGAACCATCCAAAGTATGCCTTATACACAAGCCTTGTAGCACTTTTCCTCTGCGTCTTGACACCTTGACCCATGGAGGATTTTTCCTGAGTGTCCTTTTCCTACATATGTCCCCTTTCTCTGAGCATCAATGTGTTCCTTGAACTTGGAACTAGTATGTCTGTGACACTCGTTCCTACTTTGTAATGTAGAATTCTTTTATTCTTTTTCAAGATTTCCAAAATTATTGAAAAGGACAAAAAATCAAATATACCCCAAAAAGAGGAAGGGAAAAGTATTTTCTTTTTTTTTACAGCACAATGAGTCACCCTTGGACAAAACACATCCTTCTATTTGTTCGTCAATCCCTAGGATTCAATATTACCTTATGAAGTTGTTCTCGCTACATATAGATATGTCCTCCTCCATTTGGTTACCCTTCCCAACATATGGAGAGTTTGTGTTGTCTCCTACATCATAAAATTATGTCAATACCATGATGCCTGAGTCTCATCCTTTGCCGTTCTTTCTTCCAAGGGAAGTTTTACTAAAACTTGAGTCAGCCCTTCTGCAGTTTGTCTCTTGTCCTCATTCCCAACCACCCTGAAACTCCAATCAAGTCGTTGCTCAAAATCACTGAAGTTCTCCACTTGGTCACCAAGATCCTCTTGTTTTTTCCCAACGAGCCATCAAAGACCTCTGTGTAGTGAATTTGTACACTAACATTACACTCCTACCTGAGTTTTGAATATTTTGAAGTTGGTGCTTGAGCTCTGAATACCTCATCTCCATCCATCAGGCATCATTGGCTTCTTGAAGATGGATACTATACATGTATATATTTTTATTTTGAGATATAGATCCATTGTGTACTACTTGCGGATACACTTTATATAGTTATATGACATGGATCTGTAGTGTATTTGATTGGCAGCCATGATTTTATTTCATTCTGAGCATGGGTATGCCCGTCTCGGGGAGACAAATTGTTATTTTGCATATGGAACCTCTTGAACTCTCGTCCCTGGGCTCACTCTCTTCACACATTGGTGAATATTTGTAATGTATTTTGGCCATCAGATTCTCTTCTAACCTCACACATTAGGGGGCATCTATTATAACCCTAAACTGCACCAAACATGCATACCTGGCATCATGCCATCTTACTTGCTATCTTTTCCAAGCCATCACTGAACAAATTTTCTAAAAATCATTGTTTTGAAGGTGTACGCTCCCTACACCACTACTTCCCGTGTACACACACTTGTTGCACCACTACAGCTTGCGTACACTCACACAAAATCGCTAAAAATGAAAATTGAAAAGGGATATGGGTTTCTGGGCCATTACTTAATCAGTTGACCACCCATAGCCAGTCACCCCAACTGTTACTATCTATTTTGGCCTATAAAAGATGATGTTGGGGTCCCATTCCAAAAATAAGCACAAGAGAATAGAAACTCTGCCCATTTAAATATTCCCCCTTTTCCCCAATATTTTGTAACCACATTGTGAGTTTGAACCAAAACTCCTTCTTCCTCCTTTACAAACCCTTTCCATTTCCCTAGAGAGAACTGAAGAGGAGAAGAATATGTGCAATCATTTGGTGCATGGTGAAGAGGATCCTAGGACCAAGTTCGAGGAGAAGTTTCAGTCTCATGTTGTAATTGACTTTTGTGATATTAATATAAAGAAGTACTTTTTTCATCCCGCCAAATCATGTCTTCAATATTCATGATTTTTTTTACATTTTTTTATTATGATGTCTAACCCAATAATCCATATGTAGAATGCATGATTGTACTTTCTTGTTTATCTTTTGGTGAATGGAGGTCAGCCTTGTGAGGAGACTTGCAGTCGGGAAACAACTGAGCGCAAAGGGATCAACACCAGATGTGGAGTTTAAGGTATGCCTACTGGATCCCTATACTTTGTATTTTACGTATGATTGTGGGGTAATGACGGGATATTTGATCAAAAGTAGGAGACTTTAGATGGTTAGCTCTGCCTGCACTTTAGAACCTTGGTGTAGTCCGTAGAGGGGTTTTCTTGTTATAGAAATTCAAATTCATTTTGCATATCTGTTGCAAATTTCTGGCTTAACCTGTCATCATCACTACCAAAAATAATATTGTCAACATAAACTTCAATAAATAAAATATTACCTTCACTTACCTTGATGTGGAGGTTGTTGTCTTCACTTCCTTTTTTGAACCCTGCCTGCTGCAGATACTTATCCAGTCTAGAGTACCATGCTCTAGTAGCCTGTTTTAGACCATACAAGGCCTTCTTTAATTTACACACATAATCTGCGTTCTCTGACAACTGAAATCCTTCTAGTTGTTCAATGTAGACTTCTTCTTCAATTTCCCCATTCATAAAAGATGATTTTACGTCCATCTGATATACTTTAACATTTTTGGAGCATGCATAGGCTAAAAGTAACCGGATTGCTTCCATTCTGGCAACTGGGGAAAATGTCTCTTCAAAGTTGATTCCTTCAATCTATGCATATCCTTTACATACCAATCTATCTTTGTTCCTTGTAACTTGTCCATATTCATTTAATTTATTCCTGAAAACTCATTTTGTGCCGATCACATTCTTATTCTTTGGTCTTGGAACCAGTTACCAAGTGTCATTTTTCTCTATTTGATCCAATTCTTCATTCATGGCCTTATTCCAAAATTCATCCTTGTTGGCTTCTTCAAAACAATTTGGTTCAATTGTAGATAAGAGTGTTAGGTGTGTTTGTTCTAGTGAACAGATTTTTCTTCTAGTCTCAACTCCTTTTTGTTAGGTGTCTTTGGAGATACTTGTTGAACTTCCTCTTATGTTTCTGTCTTATTCTCTTCATCTTCCTCTTCTGCTTCTTCTTCTTCAAAAATTTGTTCCATTGATTTGTTTTCTTCTTCCTTTGATTCTGGTCTGCCTGTTTCATCAATTGTTACATTGATTCTTTCCACAACTTTGTTCAATCTTAGATTGTAACACTTGTATGCTTTCCTTGTACTTGAGTAACCAACAAGTACACATTTGATGGTCTTCCTTTCCATAGCTCGTAGGGAGTTTTATCAGTGTTGTTTCTGAGAATTACTCTGTTTTGAATGTGAATTGTTGTATGCATTGCCTGTGTCCAAAATATATCTGTCAATTTGGAATCCATTATCATTGTTCAAGCCATTTCTTGTACTGTCATGTTATTTCTTTCAACAACTCCATTCTTTTGAGGTGTCCTAGCAATGGAGAATTTCCTTTTTATTCCATGACTACTGTAGTATTCCATAAATTCCTTTGAAGTGAAATCTCCTCCATTATCAGAACTCAAGCATTTGATTCTTCAATCCATCTCATTTTCAACCATTTCCTTGTAGATCTTGAAGTTTTCAAAATCTTCTAACTTGTTCTTGAGAAAGAAAATTACAGTCATTCTTGTATAATCATCAACTAATAACATAAAGTATCTCTCACCTTTTAAGCCCTTTTTTGTAGTTGTTCCAACTAGATCAGTATACACAATTTCCAGTGGTCTTGTTTTTTAATATTCCTTTGATTTGAACCTGGTATTTGTTTTCTTTCCTTGTTGACAATGCTTGCATAAAGTGTTGGTTGGTTTCATGATCTAGGGCATTTCTCTGACTGCTTCTCTTTTGTTGACTTTGACAAGGTTATCA
>CBVK0101753751.1:0-11781 GCA_900067695.1 Picea abies | reverse complement strand
CACATGATACATCGTTAGAAAGATCTATCCGAGGACTACACTGTTGACAATGAATATCGAATCTACAATAGACTTATATTCATCGGAGCATTCATGCCCAAAAAGCGTCGTTTAGGGCCTCAAAACAGTTCCGGAAGTTCAGGACCCGAAGAACTGCCAAAAATAGTAAATTGTGCTACAATTAAGGAAACTAAAAAACCGAAAGAAACAATGGTGTGGGTCCAAGTGGAATAGGCGGGTGGCCACCAATATCCACCTAGATCATGTCAGGAGGTATTTAAAAGAGGGTTTGGATTATACGTTTCCCGCCTGCACACTCTAAGGTCTGCACGATAATCATCGTCTGATTTATAAATACCCTCATGGCTCCACAAATCATCATTCGCCAAGCCTAAGGCTAAATCTAGCTCATCTGCCTCCATAAGGTGTAAGGACCATCCCAATCAACCTTTACACACATGAGCATGCCTACCCAGGTACAAACCCCCACTCGACTGGAAACAACAAGGTCCCTCCCGTCGACTTACCGAATCCCCTCCCAAAACAGCAAAAGTCCCATCTAGCCCACTAAGTAGGCTGTAGTACTTGAGACCTTGGCCCTTCTAGTGTTCCACCTCGACCCTTCCATCCTCCTCTATACTTCTTACTGAAGCCAACATGAGTTTAGTTGTGCAACCAAGTGTGAAACTACTGGGAAGTACCTATGTACAATTGACGACTAACTTGTTTAATGTTTACAAGACATTTGTATCTAGCCCTTACTTGACATCACGACATCCTCTTTAAGGTATTTCTTCGTTGATAAGCTAACTTGCTTGGTGATCATAAGACAATTGTGCTAAGCCATTACTTTCCCTTCAAAGATTCGCTTATCTGTGTTCTAACTTGTTTGGCGATTGCAAGACATTTACGCTGACTTACGAGACGAGACACTTGTGTCGGACTATGACTTAGGGTCACAAATTTATGTTATATAATTTGTACATTACAAATGTGTTTACAAATATGGGGTTTTAATAAATCATTTAATGTGTATTTAGCAACATAGTTTATAATAAATTATTTAAAACATTTTTTTAACTAGAGTGAATTAAAAATGGATAAACTCAACTATTTTTTTATTAATGGATAATTTTTTATTTTTTTTAGTTTAATCATTTGTTACCATAGAATTTAATCTTTAACAATTTGAACTTATTTTAAGAACAAGGTATAAATGTTGGAAATTTAAAAAAAAAGACTTGATGACCGTTGAACTTTGCCTGGTCCAAAAAAATACTTACAAAAAAGTTGAGTTTGTCCACTTTTTAACTCTCTTCATGATTATTTAAAAAAAAAAATGTCACTTGAGATATGATACTATGGAAAGCTCTTAGTCTAACTTCATAATTGACAATGAAGTCAACTTTACTATAAAATTTAAAGTTTTTTTTCCAAAGCAATTAAAACCCATATCACTTGGGGCCAGTAGCCTAGCTTTAGTTGATACAATCTCAAGACCTTGGAAAAAAACAAACGTGTCCACTATGGGACAAGGTGAAAGATGTGTATGGATATGCCACCATTAACTTGTTTCCTTACATCCAAGAAAGATGAGCTTATTTCCGAGCAAAACAAACTCTTATTACTAAGAAACAAACTCTTGAGTCTGACAAAGAGCCCATGTTCCCTCGTGATTTACGGAGGACATATCTTCTGTAAAGGTAGCGTGCACTAATAGTGTAGTGAACCATATTGAAAAAAAAGGTTGTATCACTTCTTACCCAAAAAAAACCATTAAAAATAATTTATTCAAATATAATTAAAAACTTATATTAAAAAAAAAAAAAAAATTTGACTAAACTTTTTATCTTTTAGATTTTTTTTAACCCCGAAACATTCATCACTTGATTTCTGTAAAAATCAAACCAAAAAAATCACCTAAAATCAACCCAAAAAAAAAACAAAAAACGTCTAGCCTACGCTAAAACAATTTTTCAAAATAAATTTATTTTGATTAAACTCTCACATTCCAACTACCAACCCCCTCAAAGCAAGGAGAATGATATACTTAAACCATGTGATAAACCCTTCTAATCCAAGTCGCTCAGAGTAAAACACTTATTCCAACGTATGATCTCACCTGCTTGTGTGCTTAATAATTTTGAAGTCACCTCTGATACTAATCTTTAATTTCGTCTAAAAAAAACTGACTAAAATTCCTATTTCCCCCATTTCCCCACAGAATTCCAAATACGAAGAGCCCTGCTTCGACCCAAAATAAATGCCTCATAAACATCACCGCCAACCTTACGTGCTTTTGATAGACACGTAGCATCTCGAAACCCTAATTCCCAAATAAATTCAAAAATGGAGCAGGATTTAGAATGTGAAAGGGATAATTATTATTGAACAGGAGGAGTAAATTGACTTAATCCACTGCTTTGAAACTCCAAAACGATCTGCACATGCATCATAAATTTCTATAATATCTGTGCCAGAATTTTTTAATGCCGATTTACACGGGATTCTATTTTTGCCTTCAAACAAAGACCCACACCTTACACTTGTACATAAATAAGCTTTGGGCCTCGCCAAAATGGATATTTTATATGTTGCAGTTGAATCTATGTGTTTTATTGATCTGAGATTCTTTTGAATCCTATTGGGTTTTTTTTATCCTGGTATCCTCCTAACTGGAGATTCTGTTAGCTACAGTTGGCCGCCTGCATGCTGTTGCGAGACAGAAACAGCAAAACAATTTAGGAAAAAAACGCTATGGCCATGGCTGTGGAATTGTGAATCTTCTCTGCTGTTGTATTTGCTTTTGGGTCAGCTCAACGGACAATGCAGTGCAGTCTTGAGTATTTGCTTTTGGGTCAGCTCAACGGACAATGCAGTGCAGTCTTGATTGGGTTTTCCCCACTGTATGTGCAGTTCTTGCCCAAGCATGCATGGCAAATCCATAGCCCTTGCTGTTATTAGTTTTCTGTTTTTACAGTTTGGCTTGAAGTTTTAGAAGCTGATGTATTCCATAGTTTTAGGAAAAGGGTTATGACTTGAATTTTGCATGGACCGATAAATATACGTTTTACTCCATTATTCAGCAGTAGTTAGTTTGAGATGAAGGCATCAAGAAGCAGATGATTCAAGAAAGCAAGGAACTAATAATGTAGAGAGCTGTTACAAGGAGTTGATCTGGTCGTTGGTTTGTATCTGCCCACCAATTTCATAAAGTTTGGAATCTCTCATTACCCACAACAAAGCTGCGGGCCACAGAGATGGATTGCAGATTCGATGAAGTGGAGTCTGGATTCAATGCATCAAGGAGAGATGGTAATAACATCTCCAATGATGTTGGCAGGCGTGGAACGTTAGTCGGGTCCCAGAGCCATAGCAATGACGATGATGGCCGTGAAAAACGAAAAGGTTGGTAATTATTTATACCAGGATAGAGCAAGAATCTCTGAATAGTTTAGATAGTTATTTTTGTAAAGTATGAAGATAAGTTACCCCAATCTTCTTCTGTGGGGGTAAAATTTCACTTTCCATGGGCGTTCAAACTCTCTTGTATAATTTTATAATTTTCACTTTCCATGGGTGTTCAAACTCTCTGTTATAATTTTTGTGATAGTATTTCATATGACAAAGTGGATCGGTATTCCATGTAACATTGAGACTGGATTTTTGGGTAGATTATTTTTCCAATCGACATTGAAACTGGACTTTTTAATAACTGGTTCTTCCATTCAACATTGAAATTGAATAACTGGTTCTTACATCCAACATTGAGGTTGGTCTCCACCTAGAATCAGTCTGGAAAAAAAGTTTTCCCACTTTTATGCTTATTTCTTAGTGCCGTAGATTAACGATTTTATGAAATGAAGATTTTTTCTTTGGATATTTACCCGAAATCTTGTGAGAAATTATTGGATTCATAGATTCAAGTGATTATTTCTATAAAATCAGAGTGCTCTGGAAGTTTTTCAGCATGTTCAATTCATTTCTGCATTAAGAAATGAATTCTGAACAACAAAAAATAATGATTCGATAAATTTATATCACCAGATTCCAACTAAAAAAACTATTTCATAGAACAGCTAACCAACTCCTTTCTTATCATTATTATTCTAGTCTGGAAAAAAAGAGTTTCCCACTCTTTTATGCTTATTTCTTGTAATTGTTATTACGTTTAGGAATTCAATCTCCAGAAGATTTAACTAAAATATTGTATTCTATTAAGAGCATAGATGGATAAAAAGTCTGAAAGGTGCAAATTTTAATGGTTTATTTTTCTTTTTAGGATAAACAGATTTTTTTTATACAGTTACAATTTGGGTTTTGTGTTTATTCATAGTTACAACTTAGTTTATGGGTTTTGTGTTTATATACAGTTACAACTCAGTTTATAGCTTCAAAGATTGAATTATTTACCATCATTTGAATATTTAACCTTAACATTTTGGTTCAAACCCCATTTTCACAAATAATTAGTCTTGAGTTCAATATTTAAATATCCTTTTTGTTTTTTAACCCTTACGCACGGTTGAAGATCTTCCCTTACTGGGTAGCGCAATGAATCTTGTTAAAAAATATTGTGAATTTACTCACAGATGCAATCAATTGCTCGTCGCCGTCGAAAATTGATCTATGTATTCAATGGAATAGTTCCAATTGCTTAATACAGAATGGAGTAAGGCACCTGAATGTAATCCCAAATTTTAAATTCCTATGAACATATTTGATAGGATTTGATTGGTAATAATGTTGTGTTGATAGGATTTAATTGGTAATAATGCTATGTGTCTGTGCAGGAAATGTATGGACAGCTTCTTGTCATGTGATAACAGCTGTAATTGGGTCTGGAGTGCTATCTTTAGCGTGGAGTATGGCTCAACTTGGATGGGTGGTAGGGCCAATTGTTCTTTTAGGCTTCTCAGTTGTGACATATTATACTTCAATTTTACTTGCGGACTGTTATCGTTCACCAGACCCTGTTACTGGACAGCGTAACTATACATACAAGGATTGTGTCAAAGCCATTCTGGGTTGGTTCTTGCATCTTGTTTCTGTGTAATATAGTTGGTATTATTGTTATGGCCTTTTAAGTTTTAACAGCAGTGCAGACCTTTGCTTCATTGAAAATGTCAACCAGTGAGCTAATGCATTAGCCTCTTGATTTCTTTACAGGTGGTAGAAGAGTATTTTTATGTGGGTTTATACAGTACTTAAATCTTCTGGGGACATCAATTGGATATACCATCACTGCTTCTATCAGCATGGTGTAAGAGATCAGTGATACTAAATTGGTTGAACATTCCTTATTTTCCATGAAGTTGATTAAAGGAGCAAAACGGGAATGTCTGTTTGGCTGTTTGGCTTCATCTTAGTATTAATTTTTGTTGTTGATTATCACAGGGCTATTGGGCGATCAAACTGCTTTCATGAGAAGGGGAGGGACTCTCCTTGCCATATCTCTAATAACCTGTACATGGCCATTTTTGGGCTAGCACAGATTGTATTTTCACAGATACCAAACTTGCACAAAATGTGGTGGTTGTCAGTAGTGGCTGCGGTTATGTCAGTTTCATATGCTGGAATTGGGTTGGGGCTTGGAATTGGCAAAGCTACAGGTGAATAACGCATAACTAAAACTGTAGTGTAGGTCATGGTTAAGATCCTTAAAACTATTGACCATCTTGTTTATTGCAGAGAAAAACCATTCTTATGGTTCTTTGAAAGGAGCTGGGATTGGAGAGCTTTTCGAGGATATAGATAAAACTTGGCATGTGTTTCAGGCCCTTGGCAATATTGCATTTGCGTATTCTTTCTCCATGATTCTCATTGAGATACAGGTGAGTTTAGCTCTCTTGAAAACAATTTGGAGTATGATTGAATCATTTGTAATTAATATGAGACGCAATATTGAAAATGCAGATGGAACATTTTAAACGTTTCTATTATTAGATGAGTTTTTAAATGCCGAGATAAAAATAAATAAATTATTTAATTGAAAAAATCATCAATTTTTCTATAAAATGTCTAAAATGCAACCTTTACAAGAAAAACATGACTGCTTTTTCTATAGAATATTTTATCCTTCCTAAATAACTGTACATTGCATCTCTGGTGAAAGCTCCGCCTCTTTTGTCTGGCTGGATTTGATTTTATGACTTGGGCATGTTTCAGTTCTTCTTGAATTGACAATGCTTCTTTCTAAAAGAATCAATCTCATCTGGTACGTAATATTTAGGATTTGTCTATTAACATGGCATTTGGACTCATAAAGAATTGATATTGTTTCTTGAATTCATCTCCGTTTGCAGGATACGATAAAATCACCACCGGCAGAGAACAAAACCATGAAAAGATCAACAACTATTGGGGTGGCAGTCACCACTCTCTTCTATATGTCTGTAGGTTGTGTAGGCTATGCAGCCTTTGGAACCGATGCTCCTGGCAACCTTCTCACAGGCTTTGGATTTTACAACCCATATTGGTTGGTTGACATTGGAAATGTCTGCATTATAATCCATCTGGTTGGGGCTTATCAGGTGATCACTTCAATCTCCAATGAAACTGCTAATAATTGTTCATACAAAAGTTAAAGAAGACAATGGAACAATTATCATAGTTGAGCATTCTATTTGTTTACCTCGGACCAGCCAAGAATCCTTACAGTGGTTGTTTTTTCTGCCCTGTTGTGTTTGTTGTTCGATATTTATGCAGGTATTCGCCCAACCCTTGTATGCATTCTTTGAGGAATGGTGCTCTAATACATGGACCAAAAGCAGTTTCATACACAAGGAGTATACAGTTAAATTTCCGCGCTGTGGGTCATTGAATCTCACCCTCTTTCGTCTGGTGTGGAGGACCTGTTTTGTGATTTGTACAACATTGGTGTCCATGATTCTTCCTTTCTTCAATGACATTGTGGGCATTTTGGGAGCGCTGGCCTTCTTTCCACTCACTGTTTATTTCCCAGTAGAAATGTACATAGTTCAATACAAGGTTCCACGTTGGAGCTGTAAGTGGATGGCTCTCCGTTTAATGAGCCTAATATGCTTTGTTATATCCTTGGTTGCCTTGGTTGGCTCAGTTGCAGGTGTCATAAATGACCTGCGGAGCTACAAGCCATTCAAGACTAAGTATTAGATGGAAGGATTTGAAGACCATTATGCTTCTTCAAAGTGTAGCATCAGATACGAAAGAAGGATAGCTACTATGAATAACAATTAAAAGAATTGCAGTGTAGCATATGGATATGGAGTGCACACACCTACTGACTATTCTTGGAATAGCAACTGTCAGCCTGTTGGTTGTTTTGGTCATTGAATTTAGGCAATTAATGTGAATAATGTTTTTACCTTACTGTGGTTTGGTTTGGTTGTTATGGTTATTGAATTTGGTTTGGTTGTTATGGTTATTGAATTTAGACAATTAGTTTGGATAATGTTCCTACCTTGGCTTTTGCTCTGGTTTAGTTTGGATTGATGTAATGTTGATTTGCTGTTATGTACGTACTTGGTATTAGTTCTAGTGCAATTATAATTGTGAGTTGGTATGAGTTCTGGGGCAATTATAATTGTGAGAAGCTGTTTAAGCATTGAATTGATGTCGACAAATACTCATGGTGGTACCATATGATCAGTTCTCTGTCCATGGGTGAGTAGGATAATATTTCATTTCTTTTCAGTCATTCATTGATATTTGAGCTGGAAATCATGGTTATTTTCATGGTTTTATCATATATGAAGGGGTTTTGGGGTTTTTGAATTTACTCTTAACTTAACTTAAAGGGAAAGTATGAAATATACGATCATGATGTTATTTGACTTATGAGTTATGGTAATTTTTTTGTTTGTTAGAGTGTGTCATACCAATTAATATGGTTGGACTTTTTTGGGTTTTTTAGATGTCTTTTCCAAACTACTAACTTTGATAATTTTATAAAACAAAATTTTCAAAATCTAGTTAAGTTAGTCAATTGTTGGCACAGGGTATGTACAGGGGTTACCTAGGGTTCAATTCTTTTAGTGCACCAACAAAGTCTAACTATTGGCTCTTTCAGCAACACCTGCAATTCTTTTAGTGCACCAACAAAGTCTAACTATTGGCTCTTTCGGCAACACCTGCAAAACAGATGTAGTCTCACCTGAAGTAGCAATAGGGGGTTGTAGGACATAGGTGTCTACGTAGCAATAGGGGGTTGTAGGACATAGGTGTCTACAACCAGAGGAAATACAAAGTGGATCTAGGACAACAACACACAACAATCTAGTTATTCTTTATCTTACTTAAGCCTACTTCACAAGTTATATCTCACACAACAATCTAGTTATTCTTTATCTTACTTAAGCCTACTTCACAAGTTATATCTCAGATCTAACACAACAATGCAATAACAATATAACTGAGGGTAAATATCACAATATCAATCACAAGAGCAACAAGATATACGTGGTTCACCCTCTCCCTAGGGCTACGTCCACAGAACTATGTTTCTTGATATATTATATGAAAACATACAATTCTATCTGTGCACTTAGCTTGCAAATCTCTCCCTCTTTCTCTCATGCCTCCTTGCGCACCCAGCTACAGGGTTGATCTTCGCACCCAACTGAAGATCTTACACTACAGTCTCAACACTGTTCTCTACAACAATTCTCAACAATGAACAACAACAACAACAATATCAAAGAACCAACCTAGAACAAACCCTCCTAGGTCTTCTAGACCTTTATTTATACATTACATAGCAAAAGTCTATGTGTCAAAACCCTAGATCCAAAACCCTAGGTCAACTTGATCCGTGTTTTCATGGCTTCACCAGCCTGTCCTTCCTCCTTTTTCACAAGGTGCTCTAAAACACTCGTTGATGTCTTCTTCCACTTTCTGATTTGTCCACGATCCATCTCTTCCAACTGCTAGCTTTTCCTTCCATCTCTCCTTCTTTTCCCACTTCGACCCTTCATCAGTTTATATATCTTCTACGTAGTTCATACTTCACCTTTCTTTCTTAATTTCCGCTTCCTTTCATATCTAAGGGCCAACATCACCACGCTAAACCTAATAAAAATATGTGACTATTTTAACTAAAGAAATTTGTTTTACTTGTTAGGATAAAATTTACATTTATAGAAAAGAGACCAAGAGCCATGCTCATGGAGATGAACCGAAGATTTCCATAGTGGCTTTTCACTGTAGTCCGATACTGTTTGACACACACATATAGAACTGGCGAATGGCACCAATATATTGCCACATACAAACTATAAACTTTTCATAATCACATATTTTCTATGAGCCCATCTTGAGTGCCCAATGTGTCATCGACTCTTAGATTCGATTTTTATGTTTACATTGTTTTCTGTATTCAAGAGTAAGCTCTCTACACTTATTTTATTTTCTACAAGTAATAAGAAATGGAGTTTTGTTGGGATCTACTCGTATAAAAAAATATGTGAAATATAATTCCTCTAGTATGTGTACAACTAAGAATTTATGTATAGTTGTAATTGGGTGCCCAATTCATGACTTGAAACTTGTTTCAGACTTAAAACTTGTTGTTTCATTATGAAGCATTGTTTAATTGTAAAACATGTCTTATTATGTAATCTTATTAAAATTCATATTCATAGGAGATTGTGAAACAAAAGAAAGTGGAATATACTTGGATGAGGGAAAGGGGGTTATAAATCTCAGAATAGGAAAAAGTGGTTGATCAATGCTTTGGGTTAATGTTAGTGATTTGTTTTTTGTGTAGAGATGTTGAGTTGAATTTAAACATTCAAATTTTGATGAATATGTGGAGGTGAAATATTTGTTAAATGTAAATATGAGAATTTGTGCAAGAGTTCCCCTTCATTCTCACATTATTGATCATATCAGAGATAATAAAAAAGTATAATAAGAAACACTTTTGTTTTCTGGAAAAAAAGGGTGTGCTTTTGATTAGAGCAAACCAAGAACATAATATGGAGCTGATAGATTCATAAGGGTTTAATGAGAGTTGTCATGTATATTGATTATCATGTTCACTTTGCAAAACATTTATCAATATACAATGGTGTAATTAGTGGGATGGGTGGTGATTCTGAAGTGTCAATATAGTTATGAAAATAGAGAGATTTTCATTGAAGACTTTAATGGTGTTGCACTGCAATATTTTTCAAAGATGGAGACAATTGAGCATAAGAGAAATAAATCATATTGAAGAAAATATTTCATTTCAAGTATTTAAGGTAGTGAAATGTTGAAGAAGGAAACATGCTATCAATTGTATTTGGATATCAATAGAAGATTCTTCGACATTATTGGCCATGGAAATACACTTGAATTATACTTAGGTAATATATTTTTTCATAAGCAACATTTTCAATTATGTAGTTGTTTAAGTTTAATGATACATAAAGCTGTCTTTTTGTGTTTTGGTTTCAATATATTTTGCAGTGCAAGTGTGAAAATTTTGAACTTTGGAAAGACTAGTTACTAATTGAATTGCTAATCCGATGATTTTGCCAATCACACTACAAACAAAACTTGATCAAAAGAACAAATAATATTTTGCATGCATGTTGACAATTCATATATAGTGTGATGAAACATCTAATATTTATAGGTTGAAGGGAATTCAATATACCATGGAAACATTAGAGTAGTGCAACAAAAGCATGGTGGACCCATAATCCATAAGTTACATAATCAAAATATGGATTTGATACATTTATTTATTGTTTTAGTTTATTTAAGTGATCTAAAATTTTACTTAGAAAAAGTTGCATGATTATATGTAATTTCAACATCTAATACAAAATTAATTCTAATATAGTGTCAATTTAAGATGAAAGAAAACTATGAATCACTTAGTCTCATATGCAATAAGGTATCTCCAAAGTCTAATATTTTTTCAACTAAAAGACAAGTCTAAACCACTAAAATCCTATTCGCAAAACAATCTCCATTATTATTTATGATAATGGATGAATGGTCAGATTAGCAATATATTTTTTCCATCATTCATTTCTAATAGTTCCTAGTTCTAAGTTAATGTTATAACAAATGCTTTTAATGATAAGAAATGTGATCAAACCACAATATGTCTGAAATGATGCGATTGATACTAATAAATGGTTGGTGAAATATGATAATGCGAAGCATCTTGATATTTATTCCAAAACCATCAATAATATTAATTTATCAATGTGAAGCTCATTGGGTTGGCAACTAAAATACTACTTAGGAATGTTCAATAAATTTAAAAATAAATAAATGATTTTTTTAAAGATAATAATTCATATCTAAATTAAAAATTATTTGAATTTTAATTAAGTTCCATACTTATCATAATACTTCTTAATAACTAATTGAAGTCGTGAATTGGGTACCAAGTACAAAAAAATTTCCTAGCATATCCTTTCATATTTTCTATAAATGCACAAATTATCATCATACACAATTTGATAAACTCATAACTCTATTTTGTAGTCGAGAAAAGATCCTATAGTTCCTTCTCTAGTGCACCATGAATATAATATAGAGAAAAAATTTGAGATACAACAAATATATTAAATTTAGTCTCAACTTGCTCTATGATACCTAGTGATTTACTACATTATTTTATTTTCCCCTCCATTTGAACCAAAACCACAATCAATACAAGTATGAACCATTCAATCTTAAAACATAGTTTATAAGTTTTTTTTTTTTTTTTTCTTTAGTGTTTCTCATTATTATAGGAAGCACTAGTTCTCCCCCATGTTAAAGTGAATCAATGCGCTTAATTCAATTGAGTGCACCAAA
>CBVK0101753705.1:0-10267 GCA_900067695.1 Picea abies | reverse complement strand
AGCCGCTCATTGTGAAGTTCACCACGCTTTGGTATTTGAGTGATATGGGGAGACAATGGCATTCGAATGCAGTATTTCATACCTACTACCTACAGCTTAGGAGGGCTATTGATTCCTTCCCTCGTATGATGTCGAACACCCTGGACAGGTTCAGGCCTCTTATGAAGTTCCGCGCAGATAGGCATTTTATTTATGTCACTGCACGCACCGATGAAAGAAAAGAAGAGTTGCAGTCCTACTACAAGCTCACCACAGAGGACCTAGAAGAAATCATTAAGGATTGGCCTGCAAAACTCCTTATCCCTGTTGATCCCGTATAACTGTCTAACCCAGACCTCATTGGAAATATGGTGGTTACTCGCGAAGAGTATGATTCCCCAAGCAGCAGCAGTAAGAAAAAGAAGCAAGATGTACAAGAAATACACAACACATCAGAAGAGACCGCATCTGAGTCACCTAGCGGAGGAGGTGATGATGAAGTGAACAAAGAAGAAAAGGAAGGAGAAGAAGATAAGCAAGGAAAAGTAACACTGCCACAGAACCCCCCTGATGACACCAATCCATCTAAGAAAAGGAAGGTTTCCCCCACAAAACCTTCATCATGGAAGAAGTCCAAATCCAATAAGCCAAAGATGCAGAATGTGCTCATGGTCGATGACTTTGACTTCATTGTTTCAGCTGTAGGAGATGCCTTGGAAGAGATTTTGTAAAGAACTGAAGAAAAACAAGAAGTCATGTACGATAGAATTGAAGAAGATCTAAGAGGTGTACATCAAGCCCTTTATTTGAGCCGTGCAGTGTCCACTATGCCCCTACCATCAAATGAAACAGAGTTGGGAGATGAGCCTACCCAACTCCGCAGAATAGATGACGCAACCGAAGCTCACCTTCGTCGCGTACAGGAAAAAAAGGAACATGCCACAATGGCCTTAAAGCAAGCATAGGAGGAAGTTATAGAGCAACGCAGGATTGTGCAGCAGGAGAAGGATGCCCTTCAAGAAAATTTCGAAGAAGAAAGAGTGCAAATCCAACAGGAGAAAGAACAGTTTCTCACTGAGCAGACCGGAGTAAAAGAAGCAATCAACATAGCATTTCGCTCTGTGACAGGCTTAGATCAAAAGGCAGAAGAACCAGTGGAGCATCAAGTAGCACAACTTGTGGAAGCTATCTAGCAGATTCAATAGAGAATCACAGACCTAGAGCTACAAACAGTTCCAAGTACCCCACAGGACGTGCGAGACCAAAGAGAATCCATTGCCCGAAGTGCAGTTGAGAGGATCTGAGCATTCACTCTAGAATGTAAACAGCTTAGCAATAGAAGTGCACAAACCTACGACTGACTTACCGAGGACCCCGAACTGAAGACACTGGAGTCACAGCTCCAGGAAGCAAAGCAGCAAGCAACGACAATACAGGCATAGTTGAATATCTTGTCAGCAGTTGAAAGGATGAAATGATCCCAGGAATAGTGCACTTCTCAACAACAGGACCATACCATAGAGAGAAAAGTAATGGAAGTGACTCATAAGCTCCAACCAGTCCAAGACGAAGCGTGCCAGTTGTTTGAGGAGATTGAAGGCCGAGGATCAGAGCTGGAGAAAGTATTCACTGCAGTCAAACAACGCTTTGAGGGACCTGTCAGCAAAGAAGTTATCCAAGAGTTCGTCGAGCATGAGGTCTTGGCGCAGCAACAGGTCGAAGCAACCCGAGCCAAGATCGAGGCATTTCAGGCAGAGTTACCCAGAGCAGAGTGACTCGGGACGAGTCACAGGTGAGTGTTGGGGGCATGTTCGCCCTTGACCAAGTTTTGGATATCCTTGGTCAGGTTTGAACTATTTTGGGACTTCAACAGGTTTGACCCTTTTTAGGGATTTTTGGGTTTTTGGCTTATGTAACGGTATGGGGATGCCATCCCATGGGTTTACCCATGTTTAGGCCGCTTTTGTAATGTATAAATACATGTCTAGGCGATGTAGTAAGTGTGCATGAATAGCTAAGTGTCTTTTTGGTTAGATGCAAGTGATAGTTGTAAATGCTTTGTGCATGCTGTGTGAGAACTTGCAAGGCTAAGTGCAAGTGACCGTGAAAGACTGTGTAAAGGCTTTGTGTTCTAACCTAGCTCAGGGAAGGAGGATATGGCGGAGTGTGCGCAGATCTCCTGTCCTATGCAAAGTGGGATTTTGAGGCTCTGTGCATGTAAAAGATTGACAAAAGAAAATAAAGAGAAGAAGTGTTGGTGGACGTAGCCTCGAGTTGGGGGTGAACCACGTATATCATGTGTTATGGTTGCTTTGTGCCTTATGTTGTGATATTGTTGATATGATTTGTGCTTAGTGTTTTATGTATGTTAGCTAGATCTATGAATTCTTAGTGCTCTGTCTATATGGATGAATGCTAGATCTGATCTGTTTCCTTATGCTAAGTTCTCTTATATGTTAGATCTAGTTGAATACAGTGCTGCTCTGTAACTAGGGTCTTATCTACGAAGTGAATGTTGTGAAATATAACTGCTAAGTGCTTTGTTAAGGTGTTGTAATCACATATCTGTGTCCCAGCTAAGGTTGCAGATATCAGAGTCCTTCAACCACCCCTGCCTCTACCTCGGGTGAGACTTCATCTACTTCACAGGTGTTTCTGAAAGGGCTGGTAGTTAGGGTTTTGTTGGTGTGCTATTGAAGCATTGAACCCTGGGTATGCCCCTGTGCCAACAGATGGAAAGTTCACTTGATTACCTTGGCATACAGTTGGTGCTCTCCCAATACCCGCAACACCATCATCAAATATTTTTCATGCTCCTCCTCTGTCTTGGAGTATATAAGAATATCACCCAAGAAGACAATGATGAATTTGTCTAGGTAATCTCTGAACACTCCATTCATTAGACACACAAAATTAATTGGTCTATTTTTCAAGCCAAATGGAACCACCAAAAATTCATAATGGCCATACCTTGTTCTGAATGTTCTCTTGCTAGTGTCTTATTCTTTGATTCTCACATGATGGTAGCCCGATCGTAGGTTGATTTTGAAAAATATATTTATTCCTTTTAGTTGATCAAAAATATCATCGATCCATGATAGATGGTACATGTTATTTACCGTAACCTTATTAAGTTGTTTGAAGTCAATACACAACCTCAGAGTTCCATCATTGTTCTTCAAAAAAATCACTAGGGCACTCCAAGGTGAGACACTTGGACATATGTACCCCTTCTTCAACAATTCTTCTAGTTGCATCTACAACTCTTTCAACACATGTGTTCTCATTCTATAGGAATTTTTGGACACCGGGGAAACTCAAGAAATTAAGTTAATAGAGAAATCAATATCTCTCTTTGGTGGAAATCTTGGAAACTCCTCAAACACATCTTCATATTCCTTTAGTATTGGATCATCTTTGATACTTGGATCCCTATATTTGGTTGGCTCTTCCATATGCGTTGCATATATTTGGCATCCTTTTCTAAAACTTATTTTCAGTTGCAATGCTAAAATTTCTCTGATAGATATAGGCCTTGGAACACCTTGCAACGTCCTTAAATTCCCTTCCTCATTAAAGAATGTGAAAACATTTTTGTAGTAATCTAGGACAACATGTTTTTTGTCCAACCAATCCATACCAAGAAAGCAATCATATGACCCAAATGGTATGGTGTTAAAATATTCCTTAGTGCTAACTCCATTCATGCTAACTAAGTAATCATTGACAAGTTCATTGATTATTCTCTTGGTTCCAATGGCTAGCTAAACCAACCAAGACTTTTAATACTTACATATCTTCAATTTAAACCTTTCAACTATTTTTGGATCTATATAGTTATGAATATCTTCAATTTAAACCTTTCAACTATTTTTGGATCTATATAGTTATGAATAGTTCCATAATTAGTCAAAATAATTATGGGTTGATTAATAATCTTACCTTCTACCTCAATCATGTGGGATTGGTAGTCTACTTTTCTATTGTCCAAGGTTACATAAATCCTTGGAATGCTCCTGCCCATTTCATCCATTGTATCAACTTCCTCAATGTTATGCATAGTCCTCATCTTATCTCCCTTGTTAGTACAAACCTTATACAAGTGGTATCCTTCACATCCCCAACACTTTATGGGATGTTATCTTGGCCTTTTCCGCAAGGAATCTGTCATTTTATGTTCACCTTGTGTTGATTGTCCTTGTTGATATTCTTAAGAGTTGTTTCTAATGAAAATTTGATTGAATCCTTTCTTTCTTTGATCCATCTTATCTCTCTTCTTATCATCCCAAGTATTTTGGAAAGCCAACCTTCCTTTTTTTTTTCTGTCGATACAAATACTTAGCCTTCCTAATGGGTTCTTCCAAAGTTCTAGGCTCATCAAATTGGGTTTTGTCTTTGTAAAATGATGGGAATCTATTTAAGAACTTATGAATTTTTACCTTCTCATCCCTGATGAACTCCACATACCTTAGAAGCTCTAAGAACTTCTTCTCATACTCATCCATTGTCATGTTTCCAAGATTGAGTTCAAATAACTCTTGAATCTTCTTTGATCCGGATTATTTTCGGCACGAAATGAGAGCGGAGATATGATAAAGAAATGCAGTTGCCCCCTCGAAAAGTCTTATTATCTGAAATTATCTCTTTTTCAAGGCGTTGAGTACTTTTCCTGCGGTTTTTCTATGCTATATTGATGTTTGGTTCTTAACAAGTTTGACCTATTTTGGGACTTCAACAGGCTGTCGAAGGCGGAGCGCAAGTCGAAGCGGAGATCACGAGATCTTGGCCCCTTTTTAGGGATTTTTGGGTTTTGGGTTTATGTAACGGTATGGGGATGTCGTTCCATGGGTTTACCTATGTTTAGTCCCCTTTTGTAATGTATAAATACATGTCTAGGCGATTTAGTAAGTGTGCATGAATAGCTAAGTGTCTTTTTGGTTAGATGCAAGTGATAGTTTTAAATGCTTTGTGCATGTTGTGTGAGAAGTTGCAAGGCTAAGTGCAAGTGACTGTAAAATACTGTGTAAAGGCTTTGTGTTGTAACCTAGCTCAGGGAAGGAGGATCTGGTGGAGTGCGCGCAGATCTCCTGTCCTATGCGGAGTGGGATTTTGAGGCTCTGTGCCTGTAAAAGATTGACAGAAGAAAATAAAGAGAAGAAGTGTTGGTGGACGTAGCCTCAGGCTGGGGGTGAACCACGTATATCCTGTGTTATGGTTGCTTTGTGCCTTATGTTGTGATATTGTTGATATGATTTATGCTTATTGTTTTATGTATGTTAGCTAGATCTATGAATTCTTAGTGCTCTGTCTATATGGATGAATGCTAGATCTGATCTGTTTCCTTATGCTAAGTTCTTTTATATGTTAGATCTAGTTGAATACAGTGCTGCTCTGTAACTAGGGTCTTATCTACGAAGTGAATGTTGTGAACTATAACTGTTAAGTGATTTGTTAAAGTGTTGTAATCACATATCTGTGTCCCAGCTAAGGTTGCAGACATCGGAGTCCTTCAACCACCCCTGCCTCTACCTCGGTTGAGACTTCATCTGCTTCACATGTGTTTCTGAAAGGGGCAGTAGTTAGGGTTTTGTTGGTGTGCTATTGAAGCATTGAACCCTGGGTATGCCCCTCTACCAATAGATGGAAAGTGCACTTCATTATCTTGGCATACAATTGGTGCTCTCCCAATACCCACAACACCATCATCAAATATTTTTCATGCTCCTCCTCTGTCTTGGAGTATATAAGAATATCACCCAAGAAGACAATGATGAATTTGTCTAGGTAATCTCTGAACACTCCATTCATTAGACACACAAAATTAATTGGTGTATTTTTCAATCCAAATGGAACCACCAAAAATTCATAATGGCCATACCTTGTTCTGAATGTTCTCTTTCTAGTGTCTTATTCTTTGATTCTCACATGATGGTAGCCCGACCGTAGGTCGATTTTGAAAAATATCTTTATTCCTTTTAGTTGATCAAAAATATCATCGATCCATGATAGATGGTACATGTTATTTACCGTAACCTTATTAAGTTGTTTGAATTCAATACACAACCTCAGAGTTCCATCATTGTTCTTCAAAAAAATCACTAGGGCACTCCAAGGTGAAACACTTGGACATATGTACCCCTTCTTCAACAATTCTTCTAGTTGCATCTGCAACTCTTTCAACACATGTGTTCTCATTCTATAGGAATTTTTGGACACCAGGGAAACTCAAGGAATTAAGTTAATAGAGAAATCAATATCTCTCTTTGGTGGAAATCTTGGAAACTCCTCAAACACATCTTCATATTCCTTTAGTATTGGATCATCTTTAATACTTGGATCCCTATATTTGGTTGGCTCTTCCATATGCGTTGCATATATTTGGCATCCTTTTCTAAAAATTATTTTCAGTTGCAATGCTAAAATTTCTCTGATAGATATAGGCCTTGGAACACCTTGCAACGTCCTTAAATTCCCTTCCTCATTAAGGAATGTGAAAACATTTTTGTAGTAATCTAGGACAATATGTTGTTTGTCCAACCAATACATACCAAGAAATCAATCATATGACCCAAGTGGTATGATGTTAAAATATTCCTTAGTGCTAACTCCATTCATGCTAACTAAGTAATCATTGACAAGTTCATTGATTTTTCTCTTGGTTCCAGTGGCTAGCTGAACCAACCAAGACTTTTAATACTTACATATCTTCAATTTAAACCTTTCAACTATTTTTGGATCTATATAGCTATGAATAGTTCCAGAATTAGTCAAAATAATTATGGGTTGATTAATAATCTTGCCTTCTACCTCAATCATGTGGGATTGGTAGTCTACTTTTCTATTGTCCAAGGTTACATAAATCCTTGGCATGCTCCTGCCCATTTCATCCATTGTATCAGTGTCCTCAATGTTATGCATAGTCCTCATCTTATCTCCCTTGTTAGTACAATCCTTATACAAGTGGTATCCTTCACATCCCCAACACTTTATGGGATGTTGTCTTCACCTTTTCCGCAAGGAATCTGTCATTTTATGTTCACCTTGTGTTGATCGTCCTTGTTGATATTCTTAAGAGTTGTTTCTGATGAAAAGTTGATTGAATCCTTTCTTTCTTTGATCCATCTTATCTCTCTTCTTATCATCCCGAGTATTTTGGAAAGCTGACCTTCCTTTTTTTTCTGTCGATACAAATACTTAGCCTTCATAATGGGTTTTTCCAAAGTTCTAGGCTCATCAAATTGGGTTTTGTCTTTGTAAAATGATGGGAATCTATTTAATAACTTCTGAATTTTTACCTTCTCATCCCTGATGAACTCCACATACCTTAGAATCTCTAAGAACTTCTTCTCATACTCATCCATTGTCATGTTTCCAAGATTGAGTTCAAATAACTCTTGAATCTTCTTATAATAATATTGCTCTAACATGTATTTCTACTAGAAATATGTCTTGAACCTCCCCCATGAAATCCTCTTCTTATCAATATGCTTAACCTGTTTGAGTTGATCCCACCACATAGATGCTTTTCTTTGAAGATGGTAGGTTGAAATTCTTGCTTCTATATTTGATAGGTAATCATGCAATTGAAAATATTTTAATATGCCCAAGAACTAGGATTCAACATATTCTCTTGTCCTATTCTCTCCATCAAATGATGGTGTGTTTATATTCATGATCTCTCTTTGAAAAATATCTAACTCATGCCACATTCTCTTATTTATAATAGGGGACACACTCGGGCTGCTCTCAAACCTTGAACATGCATGTGTTATTGTAGTTGATTTGCCCATTCAATGATGATGATGTTTTCTAACACTCCTTGAATTCCTAGATATCCCATGGTCATCCCTCTTATCATGAAATATGGATGTTGCTACTTTCCTTGCACTGCATACAATCTCTGTTTTAGGCGTGTGATAGCTCGTTGGAAAGGTATCGTTGAGGAGATTCATTTTGGGGGATCAATCATGCCTTTGGCTATCATTGAAAACCTCAATATCGAAAAACCTTCATTTAGGCCCTCAAAATGGCCCCGGAAGTTAAAACCTACTAAAAATAGTAAATTGCCAAAATTGCCAGAAAACAATTTTGAGCCAGTCGGAAAAGGTGGGTGGCCACCGATATCCACTTAGATCATTCTTATAATAATATTTCTCTAACATGTATTTCTACTAGAAATATGTCTTGAACCTCCCCCATGAAATCCTCTTCTTATCAATATGTTTAACCTGCTTGAGTTGATCCCACCACATAGATGCTTTTCTTTGAAGATGGTAGGTTGAAATTCTTGCTTCTATATTTGATGGGTAATCATGCAATTGGAAATATTTTATTATGCTCAAGAACTAGGATTCAACATATTCTCTTGTCCTATTCTCTCCATCAAAAGATGGTGTCTTTATATTCCTAATCTCTCTTTGCAAAATATCTGACTCATGCCACCTTCTCTTATTTATAACAAGGGACACACTCGGGCTGCTCTCAAACCTTGAACATGCATGTGTTATTGTAGTCGATTTGCCCATTGAATGATGATGATGTTTTCTAACACTCCTTCCATTCCTAGATCTCCCATGGTCATCCCTCTTATCATGAAATATGGATGTTGCTACTTTCCTTGCACTATCTGCTTGTTTTGTACTAGAACCTTTGTTGACTTATCTCTACAACATATTCATACTCTGTAACAAATCCTTTTAATCTTTCACCATTATTTCATTATCTGCTTTATGGATTTGCACTTCATTCTACAAGATTCTCATAGTTTCAACCACCTCCACTGGCTCCACCCTACTTCTATGCCCATTAGACTCAGTCTCTACATTTTCCATGCCGACATGTAAACCTCTAACCTCTTCCTCATGGTTGTAATGTCCCTAGGCATCCTCCATATATCTATTCCTCATATATATGAACCAAATATGTTGCATGTACCTCTAATTATGCAAGAAATGTGCATGCAACAATTATTGTTAGAGTTAAGCATATGAAATTGTCATTAATTAAGCTACAATGAAATTGTCATTAATTAAGCTACAGGCCTTTCTTTTCCTTGACTTTTCGAAGAACATTGGTAAAATAATCAAAACTATGAGATTTCAAACATATTCCACTCTGAATAATCTATCTGATGGTTATACCCATGCTTCAATATGATTTATGAGCTGAAAGTTATGGCTTTCCGAAATCAACAATTTTACTCATTTTTGCACCTATTTCACTAGTACCAAAAATCTGAAGGGATGACTTCTACTTGTTGTAGAAGAAAATATGGCAAGAACCAAGAAATTTTTTATATTGGGAGCTGATAGTATTCATGATTTTGAATACCAAAAACTCTTAGATTTAGGATTTGACACTCCATCCAACTTCTTCATCAATCTAGATTTGACAATTTTTCCCTTTATTTAATTTTCTCCATATCTAGAATTTTTGGCCAAAAATGGTTATCTCCCAAATAGAGAAAAACTAGAAAAAATCCCCTCAAGACAAAGTTGTCTATATTGATGAATAGATAAAAAGTTGAGTAAATAAAATTATTTGGACAGGTGATCTGGCGTCCCTTTTCCTCCTTCGAAGATTTTAGAAATCCCCTAAACACGCTCAAGAATAGTTGATTTTTCTCTATTTTGGCATTTCCACTTCAAACCCCTTTCAATTTTGCTACAATCCCAAATGGGTATATTCATGCTTTCTTTTTGGACTTCCTATAAAATTTCACCCTTATATGAGCCCCAATTACCGAGCATAACCCAGATCTTCAAAAGTCATTATTTCACGTTTTTTTGGAAAATAGAAGCATAATTAGCTAGTGGCCCTCAACATAATTACTGTATACCTCGTCACTTTTGACACACTAAAAATGAGTTTTTTGGCTCCTGTTATGGTGAAAACAAGTTTTTGGCTCTAGACTTTTTTATTTTTTTGTTGTTGTAAAAATGGTTATTTTTCCTTCCTTTTCCTCCTCTTCTCTTTTCTCTTTCTCTTCTTCTCTTATTTATTTTCTTTCTCTCTTTCTTTTCTTCGCTCTTTTCTCTTCCTTCTCTTCTCTTCTTCTTCCTCTCTTATCTTTTAGCTTCACCAACGTTTCAACGCTAAAAGCACATTCTCTGTCGACGTATTGGTGATGAAATGTCGTTTTCTCACCAACATATCGATGCAGGATTCACTTCCCTCGCTAACGTATAGATGCATGATTCATTTTCCTCGCCAATAATATTTCTTCTTTATCTCCGATAAAATCATTCTTTACCACCGATAAAAATCCTTCTTTTTCGCTAATGAAAAT
>CBVK0101753681.1:0-10178 GCA_900067695.1 Picea abies | reverse complement strand
TACGAGATCGGTCTCGGCATTCCTGCTGAACCGCTCTTCCGATCTCACCCTCTGCAACATCTTGTCCAGCCTTAGCTTTCACCTACTAATGTGTGCTCAGTGTGCAGGTACTAGAGGAAATCAATGGCGCCCAAAAGTAAAAAATCATATGTACAGGAAAATCCTTTTCTCCCACCTCCTGTCGATATTGACCAGATCCCATTAGCAAACAAAGACTATCTAATCTTAGAAACCAATTCTGAATTTGACTTTGTTGAGCTACAATCATGGTTCAAAGACACCTTCATCTATTAGAGCGATGAAAATGGGCTTTGGAAGTCAAATTTCCTTTTGTATCTTTTTAACCAAGTCTATTACTTTCCTGAATTCACCCTCAAGTGCCAAGCACACTATGTCCATGATCAGAGAGCCATAGTATCTTCATCTGGAGAAACCCTTTTCGTTATTTCACCCAACACCATTGATCAGATCATGCAAGTACCCAGAGCCAAACCCCATTCTCCCCTCATAATTGAAATTATGACATAATTGTATCAGAACCTGGCGTTTCCCCAAAGAGCACAAATATTCGATTTGGTCCTTACATAAGATGCCCAATTCCCTAAGAAGAATCCTCCCTATCACTCATCCATATTTTCTGAAAAGGGAAATCAGATTATCTCAAAACTGTTTTGTTTGCTCGGTTACTTCTCAGATGAATGGGTGGATGAACCTATCTTAGGTTTCCTGTCCATTTTCTCTGTTGAAGAGAAAGTGACCACCCAATTTGATTACAATGCTTTCTTGGCTAAGAACCTGCATGAGCAATTGGCAATTTTCCCTACAGAAGGCATGTTCTGGTATTCTTCAATACTGGCTTACATGTTTATGTTCTATCAAGCAGACAAATTTTCCTTTCTCATGCAGAAGATGGATAAAGATGGACAACCACAAGCAGTAACATTATGGACATCGCTACTGAGGAGGAACTCCACTGAGTTCAGTTTCAAACAATTCATTGAGCTATTTTATAATCCAGTGGTAGGCATGCTCAGTGGAAGACTAGAACCAAGGATAAATGAGGAGATCCGAAGAGTTCTGCACCTTTCATATCTCACAAAGAATGGAGACCGGTTCCTATACCAGAATCACATGGAGATCAGAGTGTATGGGTGTGAATTGGCTCCATAGAAACTTCCCTAGTATGTACCAGTTCAGATATTTTCACTAGAATATATTCGTCAGATGATAAATTCAGATGAAATTCATTTTGTGTCTCTGAAGAAAAAAAAATAGATGAGGATTAAAGGGCAAATAGGATTGTTTATTTGAAACAATCGAGATTCTAGGGAAGAGGCAAATAAACTACTAAAGGAAATGAATTTCAACACCAATTTCATTTGGCATTATGATCCAACTGACATTGCAGAGATGAGATCCAAAAACAAGAGTTCACCTTATGCTCACATCCTCAAGCCAAAAATCGAAAAGTATGCATACCAAACAGAGTGGGAGGAAAATACTCTGGTAGACACTGAACAACATGAATCTCCTTCAATCTCTTTTTCACAGACTACCACTCCCTAGGTACAAAAGGAAAAAAAGGAAAAGAAATGATTCTTCTCCTTCAATCATTGAGGTATCAACATAGGAGTTTCAGGCATCTAGCAAAATACCCAAAACCACTCATGCAATTCACAATTCTGGTGAAGAAGAGTCTCATTCTACCAAAGTGTTTGAGGAAGAACATGAGGTGGTGTCCATTCCTTCTTCAAAGAAGCAGACGGATATAGTTGTGACCACCCAAACTCCACAAGGATCTGGACCTATAAGATTTTTTGAAAAATATGATATGATTAAAAAGAAGAACTAAATGTTGACTAATAGCAGCTACGCCTAGTTCTGGAAGCAAACCTCCACAACAAAACACAAACTATTTTCAGCCTTCGACATAGAGAAAGGAAGAATGCATTTGGCATTTCTGCAAGCACAAGTGCCTCAACCCAAATATATCACTGACTACAAGAGGTCAACTATTGTTTTTGACACCAAACAAGTCCATCCAGCTGACCAGATGAATTTGCACAGACAGACTGGATAAATGGTCTTCTCCACATTAGCACATGCTTTCTCTACCATAGCTAAGCTACAGGTATTTTTAAGCAATGTTCAGACCCAATTGAAGTTGGAAAATATATCCTCTTTTGCAAAAGACAACAGAGTAAAATCCTTAGAGGAGTTGGTGCTCAAGCTGGGTACGATCCCTCAAATGTAAAAGTGGCAGAGGATATGATAAAGAAAAATAATGTTGACATTGCATCTCTAATAAAACAACTAAAATTGCCACCAACAGAATATTCACAAGCCAAAGAAATAGTTGAAGCAGAAGATGAGAAAGAGGAATGGTTGAAGATAATCATGCAGCAGAATGCACAGATAAAGGAAATGGAGGCAGAATTGGAAAGGTTATTGAAAGAGAAGGAGAAATCAACCCCAATGGAAGTTATTCCATTGAATGCAGTTCCCCTGGCTGAAGTTAGTACAACAACTATGCCAACAACCACCACACTAGAAATTCCATCGAAAACTCCATTGACAGCATTGGAAAAGACTATGGAGCTATCAAAGTCCATGGAGGAGATGAATCTGCAAGAAACAAAGATTAATAGGTTGAAAGGGGAGGTTGAAAATCTATAGGAACTCAAATATTCTTTCCAAATAATATACAATGTTGAGAGACAGACAACAAAGAAGCTTAAGAAGGAAATACAACAGCTCCAGAAAAAAACAGTGGTAGGAAAGACATTAGTTGAGGCTAAGGAAAATATTTGGACAAACATCTCTAATTCCATAAATGATATTTGGCCCATGGTGCAAATCATGTTTGAAAAACATGATCTGGTGTTGAAGAGCAGGCAGGCCATTGACAAGATAAGAAGAGAACTGGATGAAATTCCCTCGGTAGCCAATGAGATCATCAAGTTTCTGAACTCGAAAACCAAAGAAGAGCTGGAAGAACTGAAAGTCGAATACAGAACAGAGACTATCCTCGAAGTAAAAAGAGTGTTGACTAAAAATGGATTAATGTTGCAGTTGGAGGAAAAGGCTCAGAACATGGACATTGGAGTTCATTGATTTTTTAGCAAGATTGAAGCCTTACAGAAAAAGGGTTTTCCTTATCTACGTGTCCTAAATGATAAATTAATGAGTTTTTCTGATTACAAGCAAAAGATCGCCACCATGGCCAAAGACAGTTCCAAGTTTTCAGGGATACAGGGCAGCATCATAGGCAAAGTGTTCTTGGAGACTTTGCAGACTGACCTCAACATACAACATGAAATCAAGTACATATTCCTCATCAAGCCAACTTTTACTAAATAGACCGAGATGGATGAAGTCTACCGCTGGCTATTGAAAGTTATCATCCCAAGCACACAAAGATGGGATGAGTTGTGCGAATTGATTGAGTAAAGGTAAAGCCTCATCCAACTCAGCGTTCAACATAGTTAAAGTCATCTAAATGACTCACCAATGGTATTCCTCGAAATCAGCATGAGAGATTCGACACATCATCATCAGTTACTACATTTATGCATATTGTTAGCTAGTTAGTTAGACTCAGACTCTATCATGTCCTGATCATTAATGACAAGGTCATTTGTAAATTTTATTATAAATATTTCCAACTTAGAAGTATTGAGGGTTGTTGATCTTTACGCCCAAGCAAGCTCTAATCACCATAATTTTTATCAAGAGGTTATTCCAGTAATACAAAGAGACGTTTCACAAGATTCCTGCATGTTAATTGTTGGTGAAGTTTCCTCTCTCTGCGTAAAAGTTTGTTCCTTCTCAGTTATCATACTGTCTTTCTAAATATAATGTTTAATATAATTTAAATTACAAAATTTTCCATTGTGTACTTTGTTCTTAATCTTTTATAGATTTAAATGTTTTTCTTCTAATGTTATAACAAATAAATTCTTAAATTCTTTTTTGTTTTAACTAATATCTCACCTTTTTCAGCAATACACCATTTTATTCCTAAAGAATCCAGCATTAGCACTATCTCACCCTCTAAAATGAATCTTATAAAAGATATCTTTAACCTCTATCTTTTAAAACAGACCCCATAGCCCAATGGAAGCATAAGTGATATTCACCCCTTTCATTTAAAAACAATACAAACAACTCATTTATATTCTTTCTAACTAGCCTAAAATCTTGAAAATCCAAACAAATCCAAAACTCACAGAGAGATCCCTCTCTGAAACTGGTAGGGATAGCTCTCAGTTTCGAAGAGGTTGGTTAAAGTTACCTCTAATAGATTTCTTCTTACCTCACGACAACCTCCGGGAATTTACAGAGTGATAACATAAATGGCGACTTCACTGGGGATGAACTGAACAAAATTTCTACCCCTTGTTTTCTTTCCCCTATAACAAAGACGACTTTATTTCTGGAAGAAACAAAAACCCTAAATTTTATCTAGAAATAATGTTCAGAGGTTGTTAAAGTTTGTATAAATAGTTAGAATATCCAAAGGAAGAATAAAATCAATAGTTCTAGCTCCCAAAAGAATTTCTACCAGATCTCATCCTGACCCAGAACCTGCAATAGTAATAGATAACCTTGAAAGACTACTGAGGAAGAAAAATACTGCAAAAATTTCAAGGAGTAACAACCCGCTTCCAAGGTCTTTTTCCATCCCATAAAAGTTAGTTCTTCTTCTAGACCTTGAGCCTGAAATACCTTTTCGAACAAGTCTTTTTAAGACAAAATCCGATAGTTTTTTCAGTAAAACGGTCTTAGACCAAACTGTTTTTCATCCCAGGACCCCTGAGATAATTTCTCCTAGAGCTGAAGTTGATCAACGTTTTCACCCCAAGACTAATAAGCTCGAAGACCTAGTTGCAAATCTTGGTCAAGACTTAGACAAACTCCATCTTCAACAGTCCGTCGAACTTCCTTTTTTAACTATTGCTACATTTTTTGCTAAACTTACACTAGGTCACTCCATTCCTCCAAGCCCTTCATCCTCTATATCTTCAGGCATTTCCTCTCCTGTCACACAAGTTTTTGTTTAGCCTCCTCCACCAATCATGGCAGCAAGATATGCACCATTGGTGTTGGTTTCTCCTTTACATAACATGCCCCAAGATTATCAAACTAGATTCCCACATTTTGATAGTACTGGTCCCTTGAATGCACAACAAAATGTTAACAAAATGAATGATTACTTTGACCTGCAGGAAGTAGATGAAGTTGATGTGCAGATGAGATTATTTGCACAAAGTCTAACTGGAGAAGTGGAAAAATGGTTCAAAAATTTACGTGTTGCTACCATTACTAATATTGATATCTTTCATCGAACTTCCTTGACTAGTGGGAGGTAAATAAAAATCCTCTCTAGATTCTGTCAGAGTATGAGAACATCATAAGGAACCAAGGAGAGACAGTGCAAGATTACTGCACTTTTTTCAACAATCTATACAATGCTATCCCAAATGAAATCAAACCACCACAAGGTTTGGAATTAATAAAGTTCCCTTATGGTTTTGACGCCAACATGTCATATCAATTAAGGGAAAGAAACACAACAACTCTGGAAGACATGCAAAGAAGTGTCGTCAATGTAGAAGAAAATATTTTGGCCAGAAGGGCCAGTCAGAGAAAAGAAAAGAGGGTCACCATCAAAGAAGAACCTTCTACTTCCTCATCAAATGCAAAATTAGATTCTCTCACCAGATCTATGGAGAAAATGATGGAGAGACTCACCATAACTGACAGGAACCCACCTAGGGAGAACCAAGCTGCCCCTCAAATCAGAAACCTAAAATTTAGAAGAAATCCACCTTAGATTAGACAGAGAGATCCTAGAGATAAATGGGAACAAAGGGGACCTGATCAGTAGATTAGACCACCTCTCTAGGAAAACTACGTTGATGACGAGGAGGAAGTAATTGAGGATTTTGATGATACGCATATAAATCTAATGGGTGATCATGATCATGATCATGAATCTATTTTCCTCACCTAGGAACAACATGAAATCTTTCTCCTTTCACAAACAGAGGTAAATGAGGAAGCTGAGAAAACAAAATAGCAAGCCTTTGATAATGCTATAATGGAGGTTCATAGGAATTATAACTTGAGGACTAAGAAGACTAATGATAATTCTCCAAAGAAGGCTTTTGAAACCAAGAAAACCTCAAAAAACATTCCCAAGAAATCACCTGGGTGGAATGATGTTGAATCTCTTGCGCAAAAAACTCCATAAATTCTTAAGAGAACAAGTCGGAAAGAAGTTTCATCAACCATTCAAACAGGTGCACCTATCCACAAATTTTCTATCGATAAATCAGAAGTATATAGTTTAAAAAAAACCACCGCACCTTTCATCCTTGAAGGGGAACTAGCAAAATTGAAGATTCCTATTCCCCTCTCTGAGATGATGAACAAGAACGCTTACAGGTCTCAGGTGATAAAAGATTTAAGCATCGAACCCAATATAGGTTGAAAATCCTTGAATGTTGGATCTGTACACCACTTTGACACAGTAAACCTTGTTGATGATCGACCTAAGCTCCTGTTTGGTCCTGAAGTTGACAGTCAAACTGATAATGGCGTCATGGCCCCTTTTTACATTAGCCTAAATATCCACGATCTGATATTACACAATGCTATGATGGATTCAGGTGCCTCTCACAACCTAATACTCAAAGCCGTGATGGAAAAGTTGGGACTCGAGGTCACCAGACCCTACAAAGATTTGCATTCTTTCGACTCCAATAAGGTCAAATGTATAGGCCTGAATAGAGACTTATTCATCACCTTGTCTCAAATCCCGACGAAAATTTTGGTGATGGACATCATCATGGTAGATATTCCCCCCAAGTGTGGCATGTTGCTATCAAGGTCTTGGGGAGATAAATTGAGAGGAACCCTACAACTAGATATGTCCTACGTCACCATTCCGGTTTTCGGTCAACACAGAAAACTTTACAGGGAAACATTGATGAAGTATATGGTCAGTATTCAGGAAAAGCCACACAATTACCCACTATATTCCACACACTCTGATTTGGATTATTTTATTCTATATAATGACAGTGATCTTGAAGAACAAATCGCACAACTGGAGGATGATGCACATGTTCCAAAGGATGATAAAGAAGTTGTCGAAGTAAGAAACCCCATGATTGAAGAAAATGAGGAATTGCCAACAAACTTCTGGAGCATGAACTTCGATGGTGCTGTGAGTAAATAAGGAGTTGGAGCTAGAGTGTGGATGCATAACCGTAGATCAAAGTACTCCGAGAATCATTCCTATAAATTGAACTTCCAATGTACTAACAACATAGCTGAGTACGAGGCTTTAATGCTTGACCTGAAATTATTGAAAAGAGTTGGTGCTAAGAAGATAATGGTAAGGGGTGATTCTGAATTGATTATCAATCAATTCAAAGGTGAGTATGCAGTAAAATATCCCAGACTTAGAGCCTATAGGAATGTTGTTTTAGATTCTCTTCAATGCTTTACTGAGATTGACTTGTAGGTGATGCCTAGGGGACAAAATATACTCGTAGACGGACTAGATACGTTAGAAGATACCTCTAAAATCCCTTTTTAGTCCCACTCACAAGTACACAGTGGAGGTGAAGTGCAGACCCACCATTCCCGACAACATCAGATATTGGTAGGTATTTAGAAATGACGATCAAATTAAAGATTTTCTGCAATGTAAAAATGATTTCGAATGTACAAAAATAGATTTAGAAAATGGTGACAAATTTGTAAATAAATCTATTTTTGAGAATGGCAATGTAAATACAATAGATGCTGAAGAATTCAATGAAAATGATGTAGATTCTGATATCCTACAGTTGAAAAATAATGTGTTACCTAGAGGTTTAGTTCCGTTGGAAGACTTGTTTGATTTTAACGATGTGGCCAAAAAATAGAAAATTGAAGCTAGTGGTAAAGAGGTTGAAGATTGCAACATAGGAACAGAAGAAAACCCTAAAATGATAAAACTGTCTAAATCCCTGCCACCAAAGCAAAAAAGAAAATACATTGAACTTTTTAAGGAATATATAGATATTTTTTCCTGGGTCTATGAGGACTTAAAATCCCATGACACAAGTATCATACATCATCGGATTCCCATAAAAGAAGAACACAAACCTTTTAGACAGAAACTTAGGAGAATTAATCCCAAGTTGCTTCCCCTGATAGAGAAAGAAATCAAAAAGATGTATGATGCCAAGATTATAGTCCCCTTGAGATTTTCCAAATGGGTCTCTAATCTAGTTTCGACCAAGAAGAAAACTGGCAAGATCAGACTCTATATAGATTTCAAAAATCTAAACAAAGTCTCCCTCAAAGACAATTACCCTTTACCCAAAATGGACCATATTTTACAAAAGGTGGTCAGATCCAGTAGGATCTCCTTACTGGATGGTTTCTCTGGTTACAACCAAGTTCTGGTCCATCCATAAGATCAAGAGAAGACAACTTTTACCACACCCTAGGGAACCTTCATGTATGTGAAGATGCCTTTTGGTCTGATGAACGCTGGGGATACTTTCCAAAGAGCAATGGATATTGCCTTTGTGGATGAGACTAGGAAATTTATAGTCATTTGTCTGGATGATGTAATTGTTTACTCCAAATCCGATGAAGAACATTTAATCCACCTCAGACGTGTGTTTGAAAAATGTAGGAAATTTGGGATTTTATTGAATCCTAAGAAAATCCCTTTCATGTTAGAGGAAGGTAAATTGTTGGGACACATAATCTCAAAAGACAAAATTAAAATAGATCCCAACAGGATAGAATCTATCCAGAAGGTGGAACACCCTAGGAACATCAAACTGCAATCTTTCACTGGAAAAATAAATTTCCTTAGAAGATTCATACTAAACTTGGTCGAACTTCTCAGGAATATCACCAGTATGTTGGAAAAGGACACAAAATCAAATGGAACACCGAGTCCTAACAGTCATTTGAGTAGGTGAAACATGCTCTCACCCAAGCCCTAGTTATGATTAGCCCATACTATACCAAATACTTTTATCTTTTCTCCTTCGCATCTAAGCACACTATAGCAGCAGTATTGTTGTAGAAAAACAGTGAAGGGTACGAGCAACCCATATATTTTTTCAGCAAATCTTTAATAGATGTAGCGTTGAATTATAACATTATGGAGAAACAAGCCTTCACCATGGTAAAGGCTATAAAATATTTTAGGGTCTATATTCTCCACTCTCACACAATTGCATATGTCCCAACCGCAGTGGTTAAAGATATCCTGACCCAGGATAATTCAGATGGAAGAAGAGGAAAATGGATTTCAGTTATTCTGGAATACGACATTGAAATAAAACCTACTAAACTGATCAAAGGACATGGTTTTCCAAACTAATGGCTGAGTCTAATTTTCATTCTTTAGATATTAACTTTTTGGCTGCAGTAGATGGACCGAAAGAGCAGGCAACTCCAAACATAAAAGAGGCATTCTTAAACTCCCCTTGGCACGCAAACCTCATTTTTGTACTCCACAATTTACAGGTTCCTCCAGGTTTGACTAAGACCAAAGCTAGATTTATTAAATTGAAAGCATTGAAATTTTGTATTTTGGAAGGCAATCTCTATTGGAAAGATCCTGGTGGTATCTTCCTTAATTGCTTGTTAAAAGATGAAGCTGGCAAAGTTCTTCAATATTTTCATGCAGGAGACTGTGGTGGGCACCTGAGATGGAAGACCATAGCTAAAAAGATTCTGAGAGTTGGCTTTTACTATCCTACTCTGTTTGTTGACGTTCACTAGAAGGTTACTTCTTACCACAAGTGTCAGATTTTTGAAGGTAAAAGGAAGCTTCTACCACTCCCAATGAAACCCATCTCTATTGAATCTCCTTTCCAACAATGGGGGCTAGACTTCATTGGTGAAATACATACTCCCTCTTCGGGCCAACATAAATGGATCCTCACTGTTATCAGACTAATCGGTAGGTGCAGACACTAACAGATCTCCCTAGATCCACCTAGATCTAGAACAAAACAAGACAAGACATGACTCTTTCCCTAAGTTTTGACCATTGAATTAGCTAGTAGGAAGGAACAAGTAACATACCTTGGTATCGCTTCCTAGGGTCTCTGTTGCTCCCGCTTCACTCTAGTGCTCTCGTGAGGTCAAGA
>CBVK0101753680.1:0-10945 GCA_900067695.1 Picea abies | reverse complement strand
ACATGCCACTGTATCATATTAATTGAAAGTAAAGATTACAACCTAATAGCCTTGATGTCACAAGATTCCTTTCGATGTGTCCTGGTTCCAACACACACACTTTCTCAATCCTTGCATGAAGAAGATCAAATCCTCTTGATAGACTTGATAGAGTCTCCAAGCTACTGTTCAAGCTAAGTCCTTCACATAATTCTTTCACCAATTATCCAATGAATATTGCTTAACCTTTTCCATGAGAATTCCCTCAATATATAAGAGAGAATGAGATAGTTACTTGGATAAGAATGATCCCACAATATCAGGGAATCTAGTACAAGGATAACCATTCGAATGCCAACCCATTCGTCTAGAATATTCCCTTCTAGAAACATCGAGAATTCATCTTTTTCCATGCTTTAGGAAGAATTCGCACCCTGGCTATTCAACACAGTGCGAGAAGTTCGCACCTTGGCTTAAGTTATCTTGCAAGAATGGGTTATTATCACACCCTAATATATTAGCAGCCTGTGAACCTTCTTCAAAAAAGGAGTTTTCTGCGAAGAGATGAAAGTAACTTTTCTCAGGAGAAAGTTCTTATGAAGAGCCTGAGTACACCATCATCAATACATCATCATGATGATCAAAATCATGCGTAACACTCACGGCCACAGACTACTTCACCAAGTGGATTGAAGTTGTACCATGCATGCAAGCTACCAACTCTGTCATCATCATGTTTTTAGAAACTAACATTTTATCTCGTTTTGGATGCCCTAGAAAAATTATAGCTGACAATGCAGCGACTTTCAAATCCAAAAGGCTCATATATTTTTGCAATCAATATCATATTACTTTGGGACACTCGATGAATTATTATCCAGAGGGAAATGGGCTAGTTGAGTCTTCTAACAAAAGTCTGGTGAAAATTCTCAGAAATAATCTACAGGAAAATAAGAAATCATGGAATAATAAGTTGGTTTTCTCACTCTGGGTTGACAGAATAAGCACCAAAATATTTATTAGTATGTCTCCATACCAATTGGTGTATGGCACCGAGGAAGTTTTTCCCATTTCATTAGGAGTTTCGGTCATGAAACTATTTAAGGAAACACAAGAAGAACCAAACGATGTCCAGCGAAGAACAAATCAAATGATCCACCTAGTGCAATCTAGAGAAGAAGTTTACAATAGAACTCAAGTGATCCAGGAAAATATTAAAAATATTTATGACAAGAGAACCAAAGAGGATAAATTTGAATTGGGTGATCTAGTTTTGAGATGGGACTCCATAAATGAAGATAAAGGTAAACATGAAAAGTTCGATAGCTTTTGGAAGGGTCCTTACACCATTCAGGCCTTCAGAGAAAATAATGCTTTTCTACTTTTTAATAGTGATGGATTAGACCTGCCAGGGGGACCTATAAATGGTAGGATGTTGAAGCATTACTTGCCACATCAATAAAGAGATCACCATTCCATTCCATTGTACATATCATTTCTTTTACAAGTATTTTAGGTGTAGGTGTTTTTGTTCAGGTGTTTGAAGCCTGTGGAGAAGGCCCTAAGACACTGAAAATGTCATCAAAATTTTTGAAATAAAGCAAGTCAGATAACAGAAGAAGCTCTAGAAGAATTTTTTCAAGGCAACAAGAAACAAGATTCTTGGCATCTCACAAGGAGGATACCATCCCCAAGTGGAGCCACTGTTATAACCCTATAATTTATAGGATCAATTTTTGATTGTAATTTTGTCCCTTTAGTGTTTTTGACTTGCAGATAAAGCTACATTCTAAAAAAAAAAAAGAGAAAACAAAAGAAATGAGAAAACAAAAAGAGGGCATGAAAGAAAAAGGATAAATCCCCATGAATTGATAATGACTTGAACCATACAGTGTAAACATGGCCAAGTCTTTTGAATTTAAGTATTCAGGATTAGTAAATAATCTTGGTTGTACTCTCTAATCATAGCCAAGTAATTTAGATTATCTAGTGAACAAATTTGATCAAACAGTCTAATCTTGGTCAAATAACCCCAGGGTAGAGTATTTTATTAGCCCAACAGTTTAAACTAGGCTAAAGGTGCAACAAAGTAGGTTAGGACATAGGTTAGTTAGTTTCGTTTCAATAAAAAGTGTAAGATGATCGATGGAAAATGCAGGATCTTGATGGTGGAATGTTTCATCTAACCCCATAGTGATACAAGCAAAGGGGCAGTGCGCAAAACCCATAAAAAGGTCATTAATCCTATGTTTGACCTCATATATTGAAGCGCGCCCCATAGATTAAATATCGAGCCTAGATCTACGACTGAGTTGTTGGCACCCAGATGTACGGTTCTTATGATTTTTCGGACCCTCCAGATCGTTTGACCTTTAACAGTGTGGGGGGGGGGGTCCGAAAAGACAAAGTCTAGGTAGGCCCCATCCCAATGCGACCTCACCTCATTGCATCCTAACTCCCCCTCTCCAAAAATTTATTGCCTACCATTTTTACAACTCACCACCACCATCCCAAGGTATCACATCCCACCACCATCCTCTGCAAGTTCCATGTCACGACCCCGTCAACATGTCCCATACATCTAACCATTACAGGTCATATCTTTCTCGTTCTCCCCTCAATCACCAGTCTCCACGTCGACCAGAGACACACATCAAACGTCTTCCATCCTCTCCTCTCATGCTCTAAAGAACCCATTAACCATTTACTACTGACCACATACCCATTGTTCACCCGATCTATCATTTTTCGCCCAATGGACACCCGTTCTCTAAATCCCAACCCCATTTTGGTATTTCGCACTACTATCACACTCCATGCCTATCAGAGACTCATTCTCTTTCACCTCTACAACATCTTGTCAAGCCTTATATTTCACCTACTAACGTGTGCTTAGTGTGCAGGTACCGAAGGAAATCAATGGCGCTCAAAAGTGAAAAATCATATGTAGAGGAAAATTCTTTTGTCCCACCTCCTATCGATCTCGACTGGATCCCATTACTAGACAAAGACTATCTAATCTCATAAACCTTTTCTGAATTCGACTTTGTTGAGCTATAGTCGTGGTTTAGAGACACATTCAATGATCAAAGCGATGAAATCGGGCTTTGGCAATCAAATCTTCCTCTGTATCTTTTTCCCCAAGTCTATCACTCTCCTAAATTCGCCCTCAAGTGCCAAGCACACTACCTCCTTGATCAGATATCCATAGTATCTTTGTCTAGAGAAACCCTTATCCTTATTTCACCCGATGCCATCGATCAAATGATGCAAGTACCCAGAGTCAAACCCCATTCTCCCTTCACAATTGAAATTCTGACAGAATTGTATCAGAACCTGAAGTTTCCCCAAAGAGCACAAATATTCGATCTGTTCCTTCCACAAGATGCCCAATTCCCTAAGAAAAATTCTCCCTATCACTCGTCCATATTTTCCAAAAAGAGAAATCAGATTATCTCAACACTATGTTGTTTGCTTGGTTACTTCTCAGATGAATGGGTGGATGAACCTACCTTAGGTTTCATATCCATTTTCTATGTTGAAGAGAAAGTGACCACCCAGTTTGATTACAACAGTTTCTTAGCCAAGAACATGCACGAGCATTTAAGTAAAATGATAGAAAAGAAAATACAAAAGAGAATTTACCATTAATTACCAAGGTTCTACTTTTTTTTTTTAAATTTGGGGTAATTTTTGTCATCCCATAGGTTGACATATGATTAGTATGGAACCACCAGTTCTATACAAAACTCATTGGTCCAAGAATTTAAGTCTGGTTCAATACAGAACCGAATGATTACATCATAAAACCATTCGATTCAGTATGGAACCAATCATTTCTAATTTAAACCCTTGATTCGAACCAACAACCCCTATAAACCAGTCGAACTAGATTGTTTTGAAAAAACTAGTTCAGTTATGATAACACTATCTAAAACATAGTATTAATCGGTAGTATAAACAATTATGATAGCATCCAAGCCCTTCATATCCCTCTTGGTAGTTAGGGATAATAGTAGGCCACTTCTTTATGGTCAACACATATGTTAAGCACAAGTAACAATTGATGGACACCTAAATTAAACTAAATTATCTCTCCCTCTCACTCACATTTATCATTACAGTCCTTGCTTGGTAATGACTATCAATAATCAAAATAATAGTGTCATACTACTTCTAAGTCCTTATAACAATTCAATCTCTAAAGGGATTGATGTATTAAAATACAACTTATGCAAGATGTGTTTCAAAATAGTTAGAATTTTCACTTCACTAATGTGGTAAAGGGGGTGAGGGAGACACCATCCCTCATGGCTCCCTAATGTGATGCACCCCCCATATATATATATATATATAATTTAATCTTTTGTGGGCATATTGTTTCCCTCGATTTTTCCCAAAATCAAGCCAAAAGATTGGAAGAATTGTTGCAATTGTAAAGATCAGCTCTTGAGAATGCATATTTTAGGTGCAATAAGGGTTTTCAAGGCGTTGAATCCATTTATGCATTAAAAAATGTTATTTCACCAACAATTTTGTAGTCAAATTCCAATGATGGTTGTGAGAAAATGTCCAAAAAGTAAAATATTTAAATTTTTCTTATAATAAAATGTAAAAAATGTTATCTTACAATGAGTCATTGACCATGAGATATGAACCTTTATGGAGGTTGCATTCACACCTCACTTTTAGAGACTTGACATGTTATGATTGACCAACTACTTTTGCATATATATAGTATTCACACCTTACTTTTACAAATGGAATAAGTTAGAATTGACAAACTACATTTTAGTATATATATAGAAAATCACATTAAACTTTGAAAAATCTGTTTGTACATATAGAACTTCATAGACCACTCATGATTTAAATTGTTAAAGAAAAAATATTACATATTAAAAGCTTATTAAACATGTACATAAAAAGGAATTAAAAAACCAAGTACCACATATAATGGAGACCCACAAAACATTCAAACACACCTTTTAATGGTGTTATATGTACAAATCCTTTTTGTACATATAGAACTTCATAGACCACCCATGATTTAAATTATTGTTAAAGAAAAATTATTACATATTAAAAGCCTATTAAACTTGTACTTAAAAAGGCATTAAAAAACCAAGTACCACATACATTGGAGACCCACAAAACATTCAAACACACCTTTTAATGGTGTTAATGAGATCCACAAAACATTTAAATGCACCTTTAATGGTGTTAATAGAAGAGTGAAAAGTTGGACTTAGGCTTGTAGGTGGATTGGTAAATCCGTGCTCCTCCAGTCCTTTGGACTTCGGGAGGTCTCAAGTTCAAGTCCAAACGTTTGGTTGATTGGTTCAAACACGCTAGTTGGGGTTTTTCAGCAAGGTGGTCGGTCCCGATCGTTGCAGGAGGACCCTAGATCCACTGAATGGTATGGTCCTCCAAATGGCAGCTGACAAGTTATTGATGACTTCCTAGAAGATAAATTGTGGAGGTTAAACCTCTGAATAGAAAAAAAAACGAAAATTAACAGTGCCACATCAATTTTAGAACTTGTACCCAAAAGCAACAATGTTTTTCGTATAAAATAAACCACCGTAGAGAAAAAAAATTCTTAAATTTTATGGATCCACCCTAAAATGCGTAAATATTTCTTAATTTACATTTGGAATTATCCTTTGAATAATAATTTCGACATGTTATATTCAATATATTTGATGTCCAAACTCTAATACATTATGTTATAAAGTTTTATTTGTATTTGTTTGGAGAGATGTTATTTAGTTGTTAGTTTTGTTTTTGTTTGAGAGATATTAGATGACAATTTGTATTTTTATTTGTTTGAGAGATATTAGATCTTGAAAACAGATTATGAATGTCTTACAGAGCGTGAAAATAGAGTGGTGGTTGCTTGCATTAAAGAGATTGAAATCCGAATGGTGGCTACCTCCATGAACATGAATTCATTATGCTATCAAACTAAATCCAACAACCCTAGAATTTCCAATATGATGCCATCACTCAAGGCCATGTAAAACATGGAAATCCTTTGTATTAAAATTTCTGGTAAGAGACAACAATTAAGAATTGTCTTAGACATCCTAGTATGTATACATTTATATGAGGCATCTTTTGGTTGAGGCTGTGGAAAAGAAGCCCCTCATTTTTTCAGATAATGACAACAATTGTGCCCACAGTGAATATCTAAATCTCACTTTCTGCTAGTATTAAAGTGATCTTGATGAAGTCATTGTACTTATAATTAGGCTCAATCGGTTTAGCTGGTGAGGATTTAGAAAATTTGACATCCTTTCAATTTAAAATTTTCCAACCCATGTATCTGTGTGCACAAGAAAATAGTTAGAAGAAATAGAATGGAATTACAAGAATAAATTCTTATTGAAGAAAATATCAAAGTGGTGTTGTTGAAGTGATCATACTTATAAATGGGCTCAACTGGTTCAGTTGGTGAGGATTTATTGATATTTTCCTAACCTCTCATTTAAAATTTGCAATCCCATGTATCTATGCACACAACATGAAAATAACATAAGAAAATGAATGGAATTACAAGAAATTATTATTGAAGAAAGTGAATTATAGATGTGTTAAAACATGGAACAAATTGGAAAAACTTGCAAAATAGATAGAGGGGTTAATATTAATCCACTTACCTTCCCAACATCATTACAGTGGCTTGAGGATTACTTCCAGGAGATCTCTTGAAGGTCGATCCATAAATCACTCGAAGAGAATCAATTCCAAGAACTTGGTATATATCATTGACTACATTGTCCACTTGGAAACCGCTGTGATAGTGCCATGAGGTAGAGAATTTCATCCAGTAGAATTATTCTAGTGCCTTGTGGTCACTTGTATTTACATGGAGTAGACTACCAATACAATGCCTTATAAAAAATATTGCAGGAATTGTTTCTTGAACCCTTTTTATGGTTCTCAACCCTTCCACACAATTTTCTACATCCTGTGGATGGGGAAAATAATTGAATCTGACATAAGGATCTTCATTAAAATCCTGACACCTAAGATGGATCTCCCCCTTGGATAGAGGTCCAACAACGAACTCAAAAATGTTGACCACATTGATATGTTTACCAAAGATTTGATTAAATGTATATATGTATGTCCCTTCTTGATCATAAGTGAATGGCTTGTGAAATGAAATAGTAGATGATTCAATAAAGCTTCCTTGATTTACACCCACAAATTGAGGTATTGAATATTCAAGGAGTCGAGGAGAGACAAATGTAATCCCAAATTTTGGGTTATCATCCATTCTTTGTCCAACACCAAGAAAATCTATAACCACAGGGATGCCTAAAGATTCCAAGTGCTCACGTGGGCTGATTCCGCTAAGGAGAAGTAGTTGACAACTCCCAAGAGCACCAGAAGAAATTATGACCTCACCTCCATTTCCTGGATTTAATAGAGCCATATGAGATGCTCCAACACTGTCCACATACTTCACGACATAAGCCTTGGGTTTTAAGATAGTTCATTCTCCTCCTGTTCCTCATCAAGTTACATAAATGAATTATTGAACAACACAAATTCTATCAATAAGATGCAATACTACTTTAGATAATCGAATATTTGTGAGAAGAAAATGCACCTACCTTGCTCTTTATCACTCTTATTGAAGAGGATTTGTGAGACCTTTTCCCATATCACAATTCTAAGATTTTTGAATTTCGCATGATCAAGTAGATCGTTTGAGGAATGGTGCAATCCTCTGTTGTCAAAAGTGGTACCGAAAACATTAGTTCCTTCAATATGGTCCAATATATACCCGTTATAAGGATATGCTCCATATTGGAGAAGGCCATCTCTATAGGCCCTTTGCCATTGTTTGAGAGCAGGATGAAATACCACAAAGTCCTCCACCCACTGGTAGGATTGATGAACAAGGGACTCCTCCCACCCTAAATCTCGTATATATGTTAATTCTGCAATGGAGTAGAAGCTAGCGCTTGTTGTGCTACTTCCACCGAGAAGTATTCCTCTCTCATTATTGACACCATCCTTAGACTTGAAACTCTATGTGGGATCATCATTGGGTGTCATATTAAGGAAATTATAAATGAATCCTCATTCTCGGTGGGCGATTGGCAGGGTATGGCCCAACACACTCCATTCCAGTAACAATACTATGAAATTTTGAGATAATGTGGCTGCCAATTGGGTGTCTGGCCACAATTTAGGATCCAATTAGACAATGTACCATTAAGAGATATCAATCTAGAAGAATCAATAACTAGGATGTGCACCATCTCGATAAATTTAGACCCATTGTGAACAAAAGTAGCATATCATGGAACATAATATAATTAGATCAAGTTTCTTCACCATGACTTATGTGTTATGATGGATAAGGTTTAACATACTAAGGGTAACAAACCAAAACATAGTACAATGTTTTTTTCATGGATGATTTAGCTTGTAGGAAGGATGCTCATATTAAGGGGGCATTAAGCCCTAAGTCTTATCATGACTATGTATTAAATTTGTATCATGTATTAGCTTTATAATATAAAGTTTAACTAAATTGAACATAAAAACGTAAGTGATGCATAGATATAATTTTAAGTGTGTGTTATATGTACATAATAGATGGTTAGGTGGTAGATCTAACTTATGCATAAATACAACAAAAATTGAATGCAAGAGTCAAGTTGGAATTCATATTTATCTAAGTTCATTAAGTATGTGATTGTGATTTCATAATGTAGTTGACTCTTGAATATCAATGTTGATTCTTTCAACATTTTGGCAATTTAATTGTGGCAATCTTATCATAGTGAGATTGAATTGTGGGAAAGTGCACACCTCGTGTTCATATCATGTTCATCACATGTAGGCTAAAATATTAAATGATTTTGTCAATACACTTGGGAGTCATCATTTATTCCTAAAACCATACATAATTGTTGAATTCGGGTATCAATCATGTCAAAGACAATTCATCTTCTACGGAGCGTGAAAATAGAGTGGTGATTGCTTGCATTAAGGAGATTGAAAACTGAATGGTAGCTACCTCCATCCATGAACAAGAATTCATTATTCTATCAAACTAAAGCCCAAAACCCTAGAATTTCACACAACGAAATGGACAATTTGACATTCTTAAATTTGCCCAGTATACCCCAGAAATTAAAAAAACAATTATATTAAATACCATCAAAATTTAGATTTACGCAACAAGAATTTTCAATATGATGCCATCACTCAAGGCCATGTAAAACATGGAAATCATTTGTATTAAAATTTCTGATAAGAGACAACAATTCAGGATTTTCTTAGACATCCTAGTATGTATACATTTCTATGAGGCATCTTTTGGCTGAGGCCGTGGCAAATAAGCCCCTCACTTTTCAAGATAATTGTGCCCACAGTGAATATCTAAATCTTACTTTCAACTAATCTTAAAGTGGTCTTGTTGAAGTCATTGTACTTATAACTGGGCTGAAGTGAGGATTTAGAAAATTTTACAGCCTCTTAATTTATCATTTGCCAGCCCATGTATCTCTACGCAGAAGAAAATAATTAGAAAAAATATAATGGAATTACAAGAAGAAATTCTTATTGAAGCAAATCTCAAAGTGATGTTGTTGAAGTCATCATACTTATAAGTGGGCTCAATCGGATCAGCTGATTGAGATTTTTCTAACCTCTCATTTAAAATTTTCAAGCCCATGTATCTATGCACACAACAAGAAAATAACATTAAAAAGTGAATCACATTACAAGAAATAATTATTGAAGAAAGTGAATTGTTAAAACACTGAACAAATTGGAAAAAAATGGAAAACCTAATAGAGGGGTTAATATTAATCTAGTTACCTTCCCAACATCATTATAGTGGCTTGAGGATTACTTCCAGGAGATCTCTTAAAGGTTGATCCATCAATTACCCAGAGAGAATCAATTCCTAGAACTTGATATCTATCATTGACTACATTGTCCACTTGGCAACTACTGTGATAGTGCCATGAGGTAGTGTTATCCACATTTTTGGTTATCAAGATGATATTATGATTATTTCATGATGATGGAATATCAAGCTCTTCATTAAGAACATTTTCCTGAAGAAGGTTACACTTGTCATTTTCTCAAAATCATATTTTGAAAATAGTTCGCAGGCTGCATATATACTCTCCTGCGAGAATCCTTCATTTCCGCATTCTGCATTAAGTTTGACTGCGAACCTCTCGCATTGTGTCAATGGTTAGAGTGAAAACATGTTTTTAAAAGAGGAAAATAGATAAGTTCTCGATCCTTCTAGAAGGAATCTTCTAGAAGGATGAGTTGGCTTTCGAATGGTTGGCAAAATACTGACTTTCCAGATATCTTGGGATCATTCCCTATCCAAGTAACCAAACTATCTTCTCTTATATATTGAGGAGATTGCTTGAGGAAAAAGTTAGAAGTTGGCAAGCTAGAAAAATCTATTGGAGAATTGGTGCATTATTGTATGGAGAATTGATGCTGCAGTAGACAGAGACAACAACAAGGTCATTACAAGTAGTTGATTTTCTTCATGCATGAGCAAGTGTGTGTGTCAAAGCTAGGATCCATTGAAAGGAGATCTACGACATCAAGGCTCGGGTTGTATATTTCTCTTTCAGTTAATGCAATACATGAATATGTCCCTTTCCCATAATGATGATGTCATCTTATTACATGATTCCTTGATCACATGTATAGACTAGGTATTGAATATATTAATGCCTTTGCTGTGATTGGTTTGTGTTGTTGTGATTGAATGACACAAGAGCATCGGAGCAGAGCAAGGAACAACAGAGATTAAAGGAGAGCGTTTACAAGGTATGAACACTATCCATTTCTCTTAGTTCGTTCAATAGCTAGATCTAGGGAAAGAGTAGTATTCTGTCACGTTTTGTTCCAGATCCAGGTGGATCTGGGGAGATTGGTCTGTGTCCGCACTCACGAATTTATC
>CBVK0101753622.1:0-10166 GCA_900067695.1 Picea abies | reverse complement strand
ATGAAGACATAACTCATATATTTGGGTTTTTTTATTTCTTCAAATGAATTGAAGATGGATCCCGAAAAGGTGAAATAAATCAGAGAATGGCCTTCACCAAAGAATATCTTTGAGGTGAGAATCTTCCATTGATTAACAAGTTTTTATCAGATGTTCATCAAAAAATATAGTGGGATTAGTGCTCAAATGATGGATACAGTGAAGAAAAGACAAAAGTCTTTCAAATGGATAGAAGAGGTTGAGAGGAGCTTCAACATATTGAAGGAGAAAATAAGGGAACAATCGATTCTGGTATTGCTAGATTTCAGAAAGACATTTCAAGTGAGATGTGATGTGAGTGGAGTTGCAATTGGAGTGGTCTTAAGTCAAGATAATAAGCATGTTGTGTATTTCAGTGAGAAGATGAATGAATCCAAGAAGAAGTACTCCACATATGACAAAGAATTTTATGCCATAATTCAAGACTTGAATAAATGAAGGAAATATCTCGTACCGAAAGAGTTTGTTTTGTATAGCGATAACCAAGCTTTGCAATTGATAACTAGACAAGAGAAGTTAAACCAAAGACATGACAAGTGGATAGAGTTTATGAAAAATTTCACTTTTGTAATTAAACATATTTCCAGTAATGCTAACAAGGTTTTCGATGCATTGAGCATGAGAATTTTTGTTCTGCAGGAATTTTAGGTGAAGACCTTGGGGTTTGATCACCTCAAGGAAATGTACAACAATGATACAGATTTCAGGGAGGCATATGAAGCATGTGTGAATCATGTACTCAGAGACAGAAGCCAGTGAGATGAATATATGATTCATGATGGGTTTTTGTTCAAGGGATGCCAATTGTGCATACCAAAATTCTCAATGAGGGAAAACTTGTTGAAGGAAAAGCATAGCGGAGGTCTAGCCAGAAATTTCGGTCACAACAAAACGTTTGTACAATTGAACGGTTTGTATTATTGGCCAGGTATGACAGTAGAGGTGAAGAGGTTTGTGAACAATTGTAAGATTTGTTAGTATTCCAAGGGAAATAAGAATAACACTGGGTTGCATCAACCATTTCCTATTCGAGAGAGGCCTTGGGATACGATAAGCATGGATTTTGTGTTGGAATTTCCAAGGAAACAAAGAGGAAGTGATTCCATATTTGTGGTAGTGGACATATTTTCAAAGATGTCACACTTTATCCCATGCCATAATACCAGTGATGCAATGCATGTTGCAAATTTTTTTTCCAGAGAGGTTGTGAGACTCCATGTATTTCCTAGGAGTATAGTTTCAGACAGGGATACCAAGTTTGTTGGTCATTTCTAGAGGACATTGTGGAAGAAGCTAGGGACAGAGCTATCTTTTAGTTCTACATATCACTCACAAACGGATGGACAGACCGAAGTGGTGGATAGAAGCTTAGGATATTTGCTGAGGAGTTTGGTCACTGAACACCATAGTCAATGGGATCAGATTCTAGCGCAAACATAGTTTGCATATAATGACTCAGTGAATACAAGCACTGGGAAAAGTCCATTTCAAATCATGTATGGAATGAATCCGAGAGGAGTGTCAGAGTTAAGAGATCTGAAGTAGATCAAATTTAGGAGCGCTATATCCAAAGACTTCACTACATAAATGCAGGATGTTTAATCAGATCAAGGAGCAGTTGAGGAAGAGAAGCAATGAATACAAGCGTAGAGTTGATCAACACAGGAGGAATGTTGAATTTGAAGTTGGAGACCAATTTATAGCACATCTAAGGAAGGAGAGGTTCTTGAGGGGAACATATAATAAGTTGAAATTGAAAAAGATAGGGCCATGTAAAATCCTGAGAAGATTTGGAGAGAATGATTATGAAATAGAGTTGCCCGAAGATATGGGTATATCACCCATATTCAACATTGTTGACCTGTATCTATATAGGGAGGATGGAGCCAGAATATCTGAAGATCAAAGGAAGATCCAGTGGGAGAAACAGATGCCTGTAGCAGAGAGCTTCAAATGGAAAATATCATAGATCAACGAGTTGGTAAGAAGACCAGAAGGAGAACTCATTTTGAATATTTGGTGAAGTGGAAAGGATGACCAATAGAATATGCCAGTTGGATTGGTGAAGTAGACATCCAGAAGCATGGAAACTCGGTACAAGAGATCATGGATAGGAGTCCATGACTTTTTCATCCAAAGGAGTATGATGTAGGAGCATCACCAACAAAGCAAAACCGAAAGACAACTGGGCTTACTAGTGCATATTTTGAAATATTTTGAATTCCAAAGATTTGTGTATTGATGTAATATCAGACAAATATTTTGAGTTATGAATATATTTAATGATTGGAGGTTGAGCCATCGCGTAAGATTGATGGGGGGATGTATTTTTCTTTAATGTGTAGATTGTAACATAGATCTGGAGCATCCTTGCTTATCTGACTAACTCAATATTTATTGTAATAAATTTTAAAGTAGTTGAAATCTTTTATTTCGATAAGATAACATAGAGTAGTTGGAGGGAAGAACTCGAAGAGTCCCCTTGTATAAAGTTTTATTTGTTTCCAAGAAGAGGTTTTTGAGTCAAATGTGTAGATTACCATTGTAGTCAAGAGCTAGGAGCTACAAAGAAGTAGGGTATGAATGTGTTCATATTGTCCACAAGGAGTGCGTGAACGAGTCTGTTTCGACTCGAAGCTCAGAAGGGGTAGTGAAAAACTTATGTAGGAGTGCATTGACATCTGTAAGGAGTGTGTGACAACATTTCTAGACTCATAATCTTAGGAGGAGTAGTGCGACTTTAGTCACATGAGAGAAAAGTTGTTGGAGAGTAGTTGCAAGGAGTGAGAAATCATCCACATAGGAGTTGAGTGTGGAAAAGAACCTGTTGCAAGGTGTGTACAGGTTGGGATTTCAACTAAGTGTCGAAGAGAGTGTCCAAAGGAACAATATAAAGTCGAAGAAGTAAATCTTAGGAGGGAGAGCGACGAAAAATGTTCAAGGATAAAATTCCCTGAAGTTTCCATCAAAATCCGTGGATAAGATTCATCTTGGAGGGAGGTGAACGATTCAAGACCATCAGATCTGGGAGAACCACATGGAATTTAACCATAGAATGTTTCGATACTTCGTGGTTTGAAAAATATGGAAGTGTTGTGAGAGCAGAGTCACGAAATCCAAAGTCGCAAATTGACCCCAACCATTGGTTGCGAGGAGGGCATGTGGTAGCGCATTATGGAGACCAGGGGTCAGAAGTACGAAGGTTTTGGCACAAGGTGAATGGAAGTTTTGCAAAGTGGCGAAACTTGAATTACAATGGAGCCGTCAAATACAAGGAGACACGTGGAAGAAGTCCAGAGATTTGGAGAAGAGCACTTCGAGAAGAGCCGAAAGTAGAGCCTGTGATATTCCCGAATTACGAATTCACGAAAGGTCAGCCCACCGTCATAGCCCGTGGTCACCAAAGAAGAAGTTTAATGTTGGGTTGAGTGTTGTCGGGAATTCTGAAGAGCGAAGGCACGGGTAGATTGACCCTACGGGTAACATAAAGGGACCTGTGTGTGTGTGTGTTGAGTGTTCAGGGACTGTGGAGGGACCTGAAGAAGTCAATCCGACTTAAGAGTTTGAAGATCCAGGACTGGGAGGTCACGTAGTCCCAAGGGGAGAAGAAGGACTGGGAGGTCACGTAGTCCCAAGGGGAGAAGAAGGGGGGGGGCGGGGGTTGTGCCAAGTCTCCTCTTAGAACAGGATCATTCATAGTTTCATGTGGGTCGGTCACTTCAAATGACCCTTCTTGAGAAAGTATTCCCCTCAATGGTGGTTAAGGTGGCTCCAAAGTGACCGACAACAGGCCCTGAAGCCTTTGCGACCGATGGAGTTGTTGATTTTCCACTTTGTGAAATGATCAAATGAAACAGTAAGGCTTGACTAGCGTAGAACACAAAGCACACACTAAATTTTTTCCTAAATATAAATCAAGTAGTCGGCTAACTAGTGGGAAGGATGGTTACGTCAATCGACACTAGAGCAACTAACCAGAACTAGTGGGAAGGATGGTTACGTCAATCGACACTAGAGCAACTAACCAGTGCAAGTGCAACTCGAACATGGAAGCACCCTCCGATTATACTTTGAAAAGTGTGATCTGACATCCACCCTAGGTACCACAGTATACCCCCGCAGTAACCTGTGTAAGTCCGTAAAAAATGGGCAACTAAGTTTCCAACTCGCAGTGAGTCACCAGGCGGGTACAGTCAATAGTAGGGAAGATCATAATGAGTAGGATAACAAGTGTGAAACCCTTCAAGGGTATCGAAAGCAAGTGGTATAAAAGAAAAATGAGAATCTCGAATGGATTTGAGGTCCATAAATCTCTGTAGGAAAATGAGATCAATATTTTTCTCGAGAAAGACCCTCAATATACAATCCCCACTACATTCAATCCAAGTTTGGAGGGGTTATCTCCTTTGCCTTTCCTTACGTGACCTCGTTTTTATCCCTTGTGTTATAGGGGGGTCCCGAATAACTCTTACGACACTAGAATTAAAGAAATCCCTAACTTAGACTCCAATGTTTGTTTTAAAGTGGCCTAGAAGAGTTTCCTCTTTACACCTAATTCAAGTCCCTAAAACCCTAAACTAGGTTGTGAACCCTACAAACAAAAAAGTCTAATGTATTTTAGATTAGGTGTTCTTTTTAAGGCTTGATTTACTAAAAAGGTATGGTAGTGAAATCGATGGTTTTATGAAGAGATGAATAAAGAAGTAACTTTAAATTATTTGAAAGCAAAATTACTTCGAAATTAAAATAAAATCTTATAAACAATTCTTTGTAAATTCAACTTTTCCAATTGATATTTTAAGATCTTGTAAATGAAAAAATCCTAAAACTTGCTTTCATTTGACTACAAACTACTTATATTTCAGGAAATCGAAACTAACTTTGAAATGAAGACTCTTTTTCCTTTTTCAAATAACAACCTTGACTACTTTACCAAACTAAACACAAGAAAATAAAATCTTTATTTTTTATTTTTCGAAATACTTTAACAAGAAAAAATGAAATAAAACTTTTTAATTCATTTTTTGAACCAAGAAACAGGAAATAAAGAAAATTGAAAACAAAATTGATAAATACCTTAATCCCACTACATATCATAGGGTTTGAACCAAGAAAACAAAAGGCAAATCTAAGAATTTACAACTCACTTTGAACCCTTTAGAGAAAACACAAGAAGACTGAGGAACAAGTGAACTAAAACTTCAACCCAAGCTATGGCCACAGACAGAGACTCTGATTGATTCAAGAAAGTCCTAAGAATTCTGAACTTCTATCAGGAAAGAGAAAAACTTTCTCTTTTCTGAAAAATACTTTCATGAAACAGACAGGTGGGATGTTGCATCAGAAGCCTATGTATGTATGTGATATGTCTACTATGCAGAGCGCATATGTACGCGAGCTGACCCAAAATAGGGCGCGCACACCACTGAGTCTTTTCAAAAATAAAAAGACAAGATAGACTTACATGGAAAGGAAAGCTGGTATGCACCTTGCAGGTGACCAGAACCCATTGTTAGACTTAGTAAACTTGACTGAAACTCGAAAGGAAAAAAAAAACCCAATCAACAACCCAAAACCTCCCTAAAAACCCTAGAGAGAATCACGACTATGGTCGCTAGTTCTGCGAGTGAGAAAATCCACCTTTAACTATACCAGGGTTTAATATATAGACAGAGCAAATGACGGTCTATATTTTTTTTCTTAAGTAGAGCTCCCCAACAGTGCTTTGGAAAAATATGCAAGTAAGAGGGCCAATTCCATGTATGCTTGAGTAGGGCATTTAGGGCTATAACACTGACCTAGAAAAAAAGTCATCAATGTGAGGTAAATGATACTTTTTCTTAATTTTGATTTTGTTAAGTTATCGGTAATCAATGCACAACCTGAAAGTTCCATCTTTGTTTTTAACAAACAAGATTGGTTCTCCCCATAGAGACACACTATTGCTGATCTATTGTTTTTACATCAACTCCTAGAGCTTCATTTTAAGTTCAGTGAACTCTGGGGTACTCATCCAATAAGGGTATTTAGACATTGGTGTAGATTCAGGTACTAAATCTATGTCCCTTCTAGGAGGTAATCCTGGAATTTCTTCCAGAAACACATCCTTAAATTATTGTAGTATAGGATCCTTAGTTAATAAATTTTCAACTACCTCTTCCTTACTTTCAAATATATTGCACAACATATATCTCACATACTTTCCTTACATTCATTTTTAATTGTAGAGAAGATATATGTCTTACCGACACACCTCGCGGTATTCCTTTAATTATTCTTCGTTTTCTAGATTCATCTAAACAGTTAAAAGCTTTGTCACGACAGTTTACAACAACTGAATGTTTTTCCAGCCAGTCTATGCCTATGAGTAAATCATAATATCCTAAAGGTAATATGTTTAAATCTACCTTAGTTTCTGTTTCATCCATCATTACTGTACAATATTTTACCAACTCAACAACCTTTCATTTCGTCTTTGTAGCTAACTGAACTAGCCAAGACTTTTTATGTTTTATTTTCTCCAGTTTACAATCTTCTACTAGTGTAGGAGAAATATAACTTAAACTTGCATCAAGTTCTATTAAAATGGATACATGTTTCTGGTTAATCATACCTTTATTTCCACCATGGAGAATTGATGGTCATCCTGTTGATTTTCCAAGGAAACATTGATCTTATGAGTACATCTAGTAATGTCATTTACTGTTGTTTCTTCCTAGATGTTGTGTACTATCTGATTTCTATTTTTATTTAGGGGAAATACTCTATCTAAGTGAGGTTATTTAGAATCCCAACACTGAAGAGGTAGCCTAATTGTATTATTTACCAATTCTGTAGGTTCTTTACTATTTTGAATTGATACACTTTGTGTCCCATTAAATCTATTCCATGTAACATGTGCACTATGTGATGGTTGTTCTGGATGCTTAAACTATTTCTTCTTAGGATCAAACTTGTCCCTGTTCTTATTCTTCCATGTTTTTTTTATTTTCTAACTTTTGTTTAAATTAAGTGAAACATAATTTGGCTTTCATTATTACCTCATCCATTTTCTTAGGATTAAGAAACTCTATTTTATCTCTGTATGCTTGAGGTAGACAACTCATGAATCACTGAAATTTTTCCTTCTCTTCTCTCAGGTATGGTACATATCTCATCAAATTCATGAATTTCTTCTCTTCTCTCAGGTATGGTACATATCTCATCAAATTCATGAATTTAGAGACAAATACCTATATAAACATCTATCCTAATTTAAGATCATGGAACTTCTTATCTTTTTTTTTCATATTACCTTTGTGTTAAATAATTTTGTTTAAAATAATTTTTGAATATTTTCCATTTTAGTTTGTTGCTCTTAATCTTGTTCATTGTTTTCCTGCCACCAAATGGAAACTTTACCATTCAATTGGTACACAACCAACCTAGAGCTCAATTTTCCTAGTTAATTATAGATTTGAAAATATTTACCCATGTTTAGAAGACAAGATTTTTCTCCTTCCTCAGATGCACCATCATAACTGGGTGGTCTGATCTTTTTAAACTCACCAAACAATTTGTTAGCATGCCACTTCCTTGGTCTGATCTTTTTAAACTCACCAAACAATTTGTTAGCATGCCACTTCCTTTTCTTGGTTTTGGATATAGTTTTTGGTAAGGTATTGCTTTCAAAATTGTCTTCACAACTACCTTCAGTTAAAAACTATGTTTTATTACTAATCCGTGGGTGGTATTTACGTTTGTGTGACTCTTCATTGGAAAATTCCTTTCTAGTATTGTTGGAAGTCTATCCTACATTTATGTTCTGTTTCATTTTAGTCATGTTTTTTAGTAGGATTTCATTCAAATCCTCTTTTTATTTACTATCCTTGAGAAGTTTCTCATTATCTTCTTTGATACTCTGCTACTCCGAATTTATGCTATGCCAACTTAACAATTGATCAACACTGGATTAAGTGGGGGTTGTGAGTATATGTTGAAGTATCAAGGTTTGACTGAACAACTTGGAAGTAGCTATGTTGTTTAAATTCCCTAATTTTGTAATTAATGGAACAATAAGAAACCTTTATATTAATTATATCAACTGTTCTCGATCATGATGTATTAAACATGCAAGAACTAAAGAATGGAGAGGAGCCAACATAAGATATTTTTACACATGACATGAAGCATGGCTTCGAAAGCATGTGTATTGTTTATGAATCGATTATTTATATTGTACGCTTTTTTATTTACACAATCATGTATATTCTACTATATAAATGTAGATGACAATCAATATAATTGAATTTTACTGCAAGTTGTATGTTTTGGAATAGTTTTCTGTAAAAATGAGGGATTTTTATTAATGTAGTGGACACAATGTCCCAATTGCATGATGGCATGTTACCAATAAGTGGAACAATTACATATTGGTTCCATTTTGATTATTGTGGGACTTTATGTTTGTTGAACCTGGCTGCATAAAAAAATTTAATGAATAGATAAATGAGGAGAATGAAACAATCACACACAACACACAGAAAGAAATGGGGGCAATGATAATTTTATTGCTAAATCAAACTTGGAGAAATGGTTACACCAGTTTCATGGATCACCTTACGGGCTTCCATATTTAACAAGTGTTCTCAAACGTTTTCAGGAATCCAAAAATCCAAATGCTTGAGAACTCCAAAACATGTAATGACAAGGGTGTGTTGTCACCACCCAATAATCTCCACCTTGACAAATATTTTCTGATACCTTTCCCAATGATCAAACATCACCTTCCTACAAGCCAAGAGAATCCAAACACCACCAAACATTCTCTAAAAATATTGGTTGCATGAGCATGTCTACATAATTTTCTCCAGTATGGATCATTCTACCTCCACTGAATCAACAACATATCCACAAACTAAATCGTTGCAACCACTCTAGGTGATACTCATGCTTCTTAGATGCAAAATCATCGAAGCACCCATTTCCATGCTCTTTTCCATGTTTCCACTGACAACGCCAATTGCATGTGAAATACTTAAACATTCCCATCACAAACATCAACCTTCCTAATAACATCAAATACATGATACATATAACCCTTTTCTTCTTCATTACTTAGGAATTAAACCCAAATAAAGGTTACAATGGAAAGACAAAGGGATATTTACCGGTTTCACATTATTCATACTGAATTTCCTAAGTATCTCCTTCATGCACCATATTTCCCATCTCTGTGTATTTCCATGCCCAAGATTTGTTTTAGTTTCTCCTAGATCGTTCATATCAAATGTCCTAACCATGTAATGTCCCCATCTGCTTAATAATCATAAGGGAGAAATTCCTCTAGCAGAATAAGTTCCCATGGGATAAGGTGAAAAATGACCAAGGACACATGACTTGCCTAGGAAATACTTTATAAAGTTAAATTGGGGGAAAAGGGGGACATGGGTCCTAGGCTAATGAAAAGCCACTTTTAAATTATAAAGTGAAGGAGCCATTAAAGTGACTTTAATAATTTAATAAAATAAATAAGTGAGTGGGAGAATCAAGTGAATATTAAAAGGGGAAAATGAGGAGTCTCTCCTCATTCTTGAATTTTCTCATTTGAGAAAAATATTTTGGAGAGTTGTTGAGAAGAGAGACTAGGGTTTTTGGAAATTGTTCTTTTTTTACTAGTTTCAGTGTTGCAATGATACACCCTAGCTGGTTTGATATATGAATCACTCATATTTCGACATTGTGCTTACTTGTAGTAGAGTTCATTTGGTATAGCAGGGATCTCTTTGGTTGTGACTGATATTTGATTGGTGGCTAAGATATCTTCCTTGGGATCGAGTTTTCTAGGGTGTGGTTCAAGCTTTCTCATTTCTAGGCAAGTTACAATGTGCATGGATGATTTAATTTTATGTGGGGTAAGTTTTTGAGAAGGGAGGGCCGAGTTTTCCCTTGTGAGAAGTCATATTTCTTGTTGGTGGTTAATTCCCTCTTTTTTTTGTTCATATTACCTTGGTGGATCTTGTTCGAGAAATTTATGTTTTCAACACACTAGTTCAGTGGGAGTTTACTGACTAGTTCTATTTTAGACTTTCTAATTTTATACCATCACTATTATGCATGCATTCCTAATTATAGGATGTCATTTCCTA
>CBVK0101753552.1:0-17176 GCA_900067695.1 Picea abies | reverse complement strand
GATCAATTTAAAATGCGTATGTGCTCAATTAAAAGGAATTATTGAAATTTCTGAAATCAAGTAACTGTTACAGTTTATGTTTGATTAATTATTTGATGTTAAATTAAAATGGACACTACACATTGGGTATGCCTAACTGGAAAAATTATCTTTGTAGTTATTAATTTATTCAGTTCATTTTTAATAGTAGGTTCCAATTTAGGATGCATTTTCCTCAACTTCTGTTGAAAAGGCTGAGTCTGGGGTTTCATGGGGATTACATGTTGTATGATGTTTGAATCAAAAGTTTTCAGGACATCATACGTCCAAGCAAATACGTCTTTAAATTATTTAAATAACTTTCTGAAAGCAAATCTTTCTTGCTCGAAACATCCCTTTCCCAGATTAATATTTTGAGGACTATCTCTCATTCCTAAATTAACAGTTTCATAGATCAAAGAGGAACTGTTAGTTTTACAGTTGACTACCCCTCTAAACTTATCATGAAAGTCATAAAATTTATCTAATCTCACAACAGATATGGGGATAGAGTTTACCAGCTCGGATGTTGATTCAGGAGATCACAGATCAGATATTACCATGAAGTCTCAGAGATTCTCATCGTGAGTGCCCTCATCAATGGCTATGTCCTGGAAAGTGTCTTCCACATGAAGAAAGTTGATGATCTTCTGGTTGTCATCGAATACTCTCCAATTTGTGATGCTATTTAGAATCGACAGCCTAAATAACAATTCGATCGAAAACACATTAGGAGAAAATCCTTTAGCGGGAAACAACTTAGAAGCAACACTAGCTAGTAAATCAATTTATGAATTACTCATCCTAGGAATGGAATTTAAATTAAATGCTAAAAATTTGTGCATTAAACTCCATACCTCAGTTTGGTAACTCTTAATATGTCGAGACAAATAGTGTATTTCATTCCTTACATGTTTAAATACTATTTCTAAATCGCCAAAAACTACCAAATTTTACACATCCATGTCCAATGCTTTCCTGAGTCCTTGCATAAGCGCTTCATACTCGACTGTGTTGTTAGTGCATTCAAAATCTAATTGACAAGAAATAAAACTTGTATTACCTATTGGCTTAATGAGTACACAACCAACACCTGTTGCTTCTCAGGATTTGGATCCATCGAAATATAGGGACCAGATTTGTGCGTAATTAGCGGTACTTGGCGTATTCGAAAAAGTTGGTGCCTGAGCATAAGCTATAACTTCAGACTACTTTTCTAGATCAGTTATAAAGGAAATTTTAGTCATGAAGTTACCAAAAAAGGTATTCATTCCCTACATTTCAATTGAATTTATGGATGTAACGAAAGGTTCATTTGGATCGTTCAAATCTGTCACAGTATGCTTCAGATAACGCTCTCTGTTTATGTTGATTTTGTTGGGCTGTCCATTTTTAGGAAACCACAAGTGATACCAGTCTGTAGGAAAATAACTGTGCAGTTGTTCTGACCAATCTCTTCTTAAAAGAAGACCATAAACTTCAGGAATATAAAAAATGATAATATCAATCACTTGATAAACTTTAGGATTGGATGATAATATAATCAACACATTCTTAAGCACACCGATTACTTTAACATTCGTTCGATGATGCACATTCCAGTTGGATGATTTTAAGATCATAAGGTTTTACTTATGCATTAATATTATGGCATAGATATAGAGGCATCATGTTTGATGATGCACCAGAGTCAATCATACAATTATGTACATTCCTATTAAAATTTTCAAAAGTTAATAAAAAAGGTGGGACATTTTTCCGTGTGGAAACAACAGAATTCTGCTGACTTTTTATTGTTGTCCCTGAAACAGTTTTATCTACATTTTCTACAGTGTTTTCTCCTAAGTCCCTTTTGTCTTGATGTTCAAATGTATTTTTAGTTGAGACATTTTTTGTTGCATTTAGATCAATTTCTACTGATTTTTTGTTGCTAAGATCGTTCTTCTTACTGTTTTCAGCGATGCTTTGAAGCATTTTCTGCAAAATGAGAGGAAATTTCAGCGCTTCAAAAACATAAATATTTGCCCTCAGTTTTTCAGGTCTTCGATTAAACCATACTCTAAAACAAGAGAAGCCAAGTTTTGTCTAGTTTTAGTTTGCTTTGTTTGTTTTGGAAACACATTTTTACTTGTTTCTGTAGCGAGCTTGGTTTTTGTTTTACTCCTAGTGTTGTAGGGGTTGACAGTTTCGAAATTTGCTTGAAAGATACTATTTGACAAGTGCCCGAAAAGAGAAGGATATGAGTCTTCCTCTTCTGGTACCTCTTCCTCAACTGTATCATCAGAATTTTTAGGAGGAACATACAAAGAATTATCATGCGCTTCTAATATCGTTTGCAAAACATACAGTAAACTTTCAAAATTTAAACCTTCAATGGTCAGTTTTGGTTGGTTTGGAGGGAAAGGATTTATAAAAGGAGGTTTGAAACTTCCTTTTCTTATAGATGCCTCCTCAGTGGAATTTTTATATTCAATGACCTGATTGGACAATTTCTGGAAAGCTTTCTGCAAGTTCTCTAGGTCTAATGTTTCTTGTTGATTCTTAGGTTGAGGAGGCCTAGTGAAGATTTATATTTTTTTCTTAGAAGATGAAGTTGTCTCAGCTTCACTACTAATATTATCTTTTAATCTCAATATATCTTTCTCAATTTGACTTGCCTCCTCAAATATCTTTTAATCTCAATATATCTTTCTCAATTTGACTTGCCTCCTCAAATACTTCTAACAACGTGTTCTTTTTGGACCTTTTAACCCAAATGGTTATGTTATTGTGCAAGGCTTTAACATAATATGCAACAATTAGTCTTTCTGTAGGCATCGAATCTACAGGGATTTTTTTAACATCAGAAACATTTGGTTAAATTCCTTCATGTTTTATTTAGGGTTCATTTTTAAGCTAGAGATTTCCATAACCAAGACTTCCAGAGATTTATCATCTCCAAATTTTTCTAGAAAACAAGTTTCGAACTTGTCCCAAGAGACGATGGTCTAGGGCTATTGAGAGAAATACCAAGTGGAAGGATTTCCCTCAAAAGTATAAGGAAATAATCTTCATACTACATCTTTGTGTTCCACATTCTGGAGTCTAATGGCCAACATAAATTTCTTGATGTGATCCTCAACGGATTTCTTTGAATCTGGATCAAATTTGGGCATCCATTTCTCTGGATGTTTAGGTAATGGGTGTTAGGGTCTAGGCATGGCCACAACATCTTGATCGAGCCAAGGTATGGCAGTATTGTTTTGGTTTTCCATGGGAGTTGGTGGTGTCGAAGGTTGAGATGGTTCAGATGAAGAACTACCTTCGTCTGAAGACTCTCCTCCTGAAGAAGATGAAGAAGAATCAGGTGGAGACAGTGGAATACCAGATCCTCTAACACCAAGGATAGGTGCTTCCATAGGATTGCTAGTATTACCACTTGAAGGGTTTTTGGGCAGACCAATGCCTTGAATTTGTTCTTGAAGGTTTGTAAATTCAAGGGGTTGATTGAGTTGCCTACCAGGTTGTCTAATACAGGATAAGGAACTATGATTTCTTATGAGTGACTGGCGGAAAACTTCTTGGACGTCAATCCATTGAGGGAGTGGTGTCACTGGTTCGACAGGAATATTAGGGTTATCATTTGAGGTAGTTGTTGTTTCAAGTGTAACGTTTGTGTTGGAGTGACTACGCATTACGACGGGACTATGAGGATGTGGGGGAGTCATACGACCTCCATGTGCCATCAATTTTTAGACCCTCCTTCTAGTGCCATTTGTTGATGGGCGTATGTGACACACTGTCAATTGGAAGGTCAAATCCGAACCAAGGTTATCTAAATAACCCAAGTCGTTTGGAATGAAATGACCCGACGGGTTTAATGGCTCCATTGTCCAACTAAAGTCCTAAAAATAATAAAAGAAAGGAAACTAATCTAAAAAGATATGATCCTAAGAATGTAAGTTTAATAATTACAAGTGTTCAAATGGAAACATGAATATGTGCATATGATTATAAATAGTCTATGTACATCATGAAATATTTAATTGACATCTTGCGAATCGAATGTTCTTAAAAGTTTTTATAAAAGAGATAAAGAAAACACATACATTTTTCAGTTTTCTTTTGAATATTTAAAGATCTAACACTAATGCATACTAAGAAAATATAATTGAAATAAGAATAGATAAGCAGTCAAATTTAATTCATGCTACCCTTATTTCATTAATAAATAATTTAACTAAATAACAAGTAAACTAACATGTAACTAATTGATTAAACTCAATTTATCTTCCTGTGTAATTTGAGCTCCACATTGTCCTGGATGTGAGGGAAACCTATGACAGAACAATACTACCATTTCCAAAATAAATTCAAAGAAAATGTTTAATGTATCGGAGCGTGAATATAACAACAGAATGATAACTGTAAAAATATTATGATCTTATAATAATCAATAGCTTAGAATTAAATAAATTCAATTCAAAGTATTAATGTAATCCACCATTTAATATCTAGAATAAAACGATAATAATCACATGGAAGATTGATCACAAATATAAAATGGAATAACCAATTACAGACAACATCTAAATACTTAATAATACGAAACACCATATGATAAACAGACTAAAGTTGTACCAAACATAATAATATTTCATAAGATTAAGGCAATGAAAGAACAAAAAATGGAACAAGCATCACATAGGTCTAAAGCCAAATGATGAATAACTTCTCCATATAATTTCTCCAAATCACATGTCCATAATGTATCCCAGCAAAATTTATCTTCACCACTAACAATGATCACTATTTAAACTAGTTATGGATTGACAAAGTCTTATCATGCAAGATAGAGTGCAATCCCCAAAAAATAGATTGTATTTGCAAAAATAGTACAACTGGAAACCATTCCTGTATTACATAATAACAAAGTTTTATGAAAATAAAAGAAAGAAAATAAATAACTATATGGTGCATGATCCAATATAGTTTCTCCATGTAAATAGCACCATAATCATCATTTTCCTATAGATAGCAAAACGAAATTGATATTCAGAAAATAATGCTAACTAATATTCAGAAATAGAATGGCTACAGAATCAAAGATTATGTAGATAGTCTTATATTAACAAACTAAATCAAAACTAAATCTTCCTATTTTGACTTTCATAACAAAATAAAATCAAACAAAATCACTTTTACCATTAGAAAATAGACAGTGAAGAGTCAAACAGTTCTGAATTAATGACGGCATTGAAGTTGGTTGCATTTTTTATAATTATATTACCAGATATTTTGGGTATTTTATTTGCCCATTCTGTGCATGCTTTCAACTCTTGGTTTTCTCTTTCAAGTAGAGAATTGCGAGCAACCAAATGTTTTACTTGTGCCTGTAACAATGGTATGTCCCTGTAATTGAATTCTACCCAATCCAAACAATTGTCACAATGCACTGGTGTTATAGCAGGCTGAGGTTGGGCATACTCCACAATGGAGGTTTCATCTCTTCCTATGGCTTGTTTCAAGTCATGCACAATTCCAACAAAACCCTCTTGGTCTCTCAGAAATGGAGGTAATCTAGAGACAAAGTCATACTACTCATCTTGACAAACAATTTCGTTCTTGAGACACTAGTTATCCATATATTCCTGAGAAAAGAAATCATTGATCTCATCATCTAAACAGTGATCATTGACCTCGATCATAGAGATCGAGCTCAAATGATCTTGTTTTTTATTCCTTCGAATCCTAGATATCAATCGACTAGATATCTTATTTATAAAATTTAAATTTGAGCTTTCATGTTTCTTACCCTTACAAATTTTCTTTACATTATGTTTGTCACTATGGTCATGCTTTAGTTTGTTAGAAAGAACAAGGGAAACCTTTCCTTTTAATTCGTCCATTACCTATTCCAACTATTTTCTTGGAAAAAAAATACATCGTGATTTTTTAACCATGGGGGTTTACAAAGAAACAACCATAGATTCATTAATTTCAAAGCCATTAGGTGAATTAAAACCTTGACTCTCGGTCATGGGATTATCAGAGATGGGGTTAATATTTATAGGTGATGGCATTGTGCATTCGGGTTGGGAAAAATCGTTTCGACTCAGGAAGCTTTCCCAAGTGTCCCTAATTTGTGATGGGTGCGATAACAACATGATTTTTATAAGCTCGTGATGAAAGAGGCTTGACAGAGGGTTCAGGATTTGTTTCTTATAGCGTTTTGACATTTTATACAGACTCATTAACAAGTAGAATGGTATGTTCATCTTAAACCCTATGAACAATATCAACAGTCAGATGTGGTATAAAAACACTAACCCATACATACCCTCGCATGTTATAAACTTATTCAGAATCAAAAGAAGGTCGTGCCATCGAGGTTTCAGAAGGGTAATAGGAATACCTTTAGGGAAGAAGGTATATTTACGAGACACCATGAACAAGCTCCATCGAACGTCCTCCAGTTTAGCATTCTTGAACCATTTCTCGCCTTTTTGTGGTAGTGTTTTTTCATGGGATATAGATTTCTCTGTGACCTCCAATTGCACATCCCTGACCTTGGCTCTAAACCCATCAAATGTTTGGGCAAAGTCCTGTGTGACCACAAGGTTGTAACCTTCAAATTTATTGATGAAGACATCCCAGTCATGAGCCTGCAAATCATCTATGGCATCGTCATGGGAAAGAAGGGCCTGACAACCATTTGGTTTGATTCTCACCACAAGGGCCATGGTCACTATTAAATAGACACAATAGATGGCACGGGAGGGAGACTTTGAATTCCAATAAACGAGTAGCAAGGAGAGGTCTGTGAAAATTAAAACGACCTAATACCTACGAAGCTTGGAGACCGTCATGCTTGATAAAATGAGTTTGGAAAGATGAAAAATGAGAGGGCATGCAGAACTATGAGCCATTCCACATAATTAATATCAAACCCTTAACCACTATCGAATGCCAATTCAAACTATGAATGGGATTCATTAGTGCACATGACAACAGGGTGAGGTGTAGTCGCAGGTACATCAGACATGTGCCAAGTGACATGAATGTGATATGAATGACATACCAAAGAGCATGTATTGATTGTTAACCCAAAGTTGTAGCGCACTTATGGATGAATAATCAAACCACACAATCAACCATAGAAAATCTCACAATATATAAAACATGTGACAATCAATTAATCAATGAGCTTATAAAACTTCAATTTAGTAACATATAGGTACCTTCAAAGTGTAATCTCTTAGGTAGAAAATATTTAGTAACATATAGGTACCTTCAAAGTGTAATCTCTTAGGTAGAAAATACAAACTACAGAATCATTACCCAAGCTTAGTTTTTGTTTAAATTTCGTGCTTGTGGTCATGAATTTTAAACAAAACAAATGAAAATTTAAACGAAAAACTCATAAGATAATCTTAGCCCAATCATCGCCTCGGAGCCCAAAAAACATAAACGTTTTTAAATGTAAGGAGGTGGCAGCTACAGAAAGATATTATCTCTTTGTGATGATTTTTTAATTGTGATACAATTCGACAGAATCGATGGCTGCCAACAGGTTTGGATTTTCTTTATGTTAAAAAGGATTATAGAGCCTCATTGTAAACATCATCATCTTCTTGAAAATGAGCATAACCGTCACATCTCTTCTCAGAGATAAGATGCCACCATTCTATTGAGTCATTCAGTTTGTAATTTTACAATCTATGTACATTCTCTCATTAATAAAAAATTCCCATTATTGTATTTCTGTGTTTCTTGCAATATTTCTGTGTATCTCGCATTATTTATGTATATTTCATTGTTATATCTCCACCTTCATTTCATTCTCAAAATAAATTTGGATCAGTGGTATCAGAGCAGGCTTCTCATTGACGTTTCTTAGTGCATGTCCCCGACAAGGTCAAGGTACAGAGAGTTCGGTCTCAAGCCAATTTCCCTAGAGGACAACCTCTCTTGTAATCCCAAGCGGGATCCCATGGCAGAAGAAAAGAGAGACGTGAGAGAAGAATATCCAATCAAGCTATTGATCATGTAATCCCTCGCTGAATAGAGGAACGATATGTTGGATAAATTTTCTGAAATCCTTCAATGATTGTCGACAATAACAGGCAGGTCTTTGTGAAGTAATCACTTTGGAAATGCTACTCCATTCAAGGTACAAGTTAATTTTGATATTCTCGTATTTTAAGGTCATATCGATGTTGATGCTTTGGAAAAATGGTTAAATTTTTTAGAAGTTTATTTCTCTATTTCACATTTTTTCTGATAGAGAAAATATCACCTTTGCGCTCCTTAAGTCTCTCCCCCATGTCAAACATTGGTGGGAAACTTACTGGGAGAAAAATTCCACATAGGAGTCTGGAATATTTGGGGCTGATCCCACTTGGTATTTTTTTATGGATGCGGTCAGGAGAAATATTACCCTTTTGGAAACTATGATGACCAATACATTAGATGGACCGTGTTGGATCAAGAGAGGGGCCAAACAATGTTAAAGTTCAAATATACCTTCCATGCCTTGCAAACAAAGTCGGGTATCAAAGACTATGAGGGACATCTGGTTCTAAAATATCGTGGGGCTTTACATAGGTACATCCAAACCGAAATGAATTTTTTGTACATCTCATCACTAGGAACCGCTTATTGATATGTTGTCAAAATAGAGTAGAAATTTAAGCAATAGAAAAAGCGGGAATTTGGGTTTGCAAATATGCAAAAAATAAAGTATGGTAAAGGAATCCCTAACTCACAGAATAGTCAACCTCAAGACAACTATTCCAAGCCACGGGAAAATAAAGGTAACATAAAGACTAAGAAGAACGCTGGGAAGTGGTGCGACTTCCACAAAATCCCTTAGAACAACACCGATGAATGTCACTCAAAACATTCATTGGTGGTCGAGCTCAAAGAAACAGATCCAAGCCCCAACTTGGACTCTGATTCAGAAAATAATAAAAGTAAATAGTTCATTGATGCATAACCCACTTCTACTATCGTGACCACAACAATCCAATTAGAAGAACCAGAGGATCTTGAGGAGGAGGAACACCTCTTCCATTCACATATGTCGGTGAAGGGGACCCCACTGCATTTTATTCTTTATAGCAGAAGCCATAAGAACCTAATATTAGCAGAGGTCGTCAAGCAGTTGGATTTTCCAAAAACACCACACCCGCAACCAAACAACATCAGGTGGCTTCGCCAAGGTCGAGATCTTCGTGTTAGCCAGCAATGTTGCTTGTCCTATGGCATCAATCCCTTCAAGGATAAAGTATTGTGTGATGTTTCCCCACTGGAAGTATATGATGTTATGTTAGACCAACCATATATGTGGAAGCGTCATGTTTTTTATGAGTCTCGACCCCGTAGCCTCATTGTTACTCTGGGGGGTCATCTCTGGAGGATACCAGAGGTAGTTCCAACTACTATCCCGACAAAAAAGTAATCTCTCATACCACAAAGTTTAGCCTCTTCACGATCTACTCATAAGGTGAACATAAGGACACTGCAACCACTGTAGCGTCGGCCCAAGACCTTTCTATCCAGTAAAATAAGATTGTAGAAGGGCACAAAAATATTGTTGCTTCACCTACGGGGGTGCCTCCACACTATCCAATCAAGCAAAGTTATAACAACTCCCTTCATACTCCTCATGTTGCATATTCATCGACGGATTCCTCCCACACTCGATAAAATCATGCATCTAGATGGGTTGAACAAATCCAACCCCTCCAACAATAGTTTCATAACAACCTTCAACAAGCTAAGCAAGACAACTTCTGCAGTAAGGCAAGCAACTCACCAAGGTTCAAATTCAACAAAAGCTTCCCATTATCCCATGGGAACTTGACGCAATGGGGACCATTTCTTCCTAAGTGGGAATGAATGATCCAAATGGATGTTAGTGGCCACCCACCTATTCCACTGGCTCAAAACATGGGTTTCCACCTTGGAAGTTTTTCTACGGCTTTTCGGGTCCTGGACTTTCAGGGTTGTTTTGAGGCCCTAAACAATGTTTTTTGGCTTGGAAATTCCTAGAACATACGTAACGATAGATGCTAGGATGAACGGAATGTGTTTTCCTTGGATATACCTTTCCAATGAGCTATCATTCACCCCAAACAGATATTGTATGCAAAAGCTACGCCCTCGGAAAGTTGACATATCAACTATCCCCATCGAGGCCTGCAAACCTTTTGGAATTTCAACTTCCGGGGTTAAGGTTTTGAATTTTCTTTATGTTAAAAAGGTCTTTGGGGCCTCATTGTAAGCATCACCTTATTGTGAATGAGCATAGCCATCACATATCTTCCCATAGATAAGTTGCCACCATCTTATTGAGTTCATTCACTCTGTATTTTTACAGTTTCTTTACATTTCTCTCATTAATGGAAATTGCGTATTATTGTATCTCGGTGTTTCTAGAAATATTTTTGTGTTTTTCATTGTTATATCTCCACCTTAATTTTGTTCCCAAAATAATCTGGATCATCTCCACTCACCTCAAACCTATCTTCATTGGTTTTATCTCGGCTGAGTAGTTTGGATTCCTAGATGATCGTCAAATTCATGAAGCAATCTCCATTGCATAGCAAGTTCTTCATTCCTTTAAGTCTAAGAAAATTTTGGGGTTTATGGTAAAGTTAGATATTTCTAAATTATATGATAAGGTTAGGTGGATCTATGTGAGATTGTCTCTAACTTAAATGGGCTTGAATATCATACTATCAACTGGATCATGAGATGCATAGATTCTTTCTCTTTCTATCTTAATTAATGGGTCCCATTCTTCTTTCATCCAACCCTCCAAGGGCCTTCAACAAGGCTTCCCTCTTTCCCCATTCATTTTCCTTCTAGTAATGGATGGTTTGAGCAGGATTATTTTCCAAGCAATTGAAAGGAAATTAATCAAAGGCATAAAATTTTCAAGGGAGGTCTCTATTTCTCATTTGCTTTTTGTAGATAATGTCCTTTTATTTGGTGCAGATCTTGTTTAGGAGGTAAAAGCATGGGTTGATATCCTAGATGTATTCTATAAAGCTACATGAATGCAAATTGGTGCCTCAAAATAAGTGATCTTAAGGAATTCTCTAGACAAGAGGGTGTTGATTCAAATAGAATCATCCATGCATATATAAATGAGAATATTTGAACCATGTATCAAATGTTTGGGGTTCATTTTGAAGGAAAACACATATTCATACGAAGATTGGGCATGAATTGTTAAAAAAATACAAAATTGTATTTCCTCCTGGTCCAACCGGTGGCTATCAAAGGGGGGTCGATTGGTGTTGATTAACTCCGTTCTCAACAATATACCAGTATATTGGGCTTCTATTACAAAAATCCCAAAAGGTACTTTAAACAAGGTGAGAAAACGTTGCTTTCAATTCCTATGGAGAGGTAGTAGAGACAATGGCAGCTTGTATACGGTGAACTAGAAAATGATCGCTCAACCAAAAGAGATCAGGGGGTGGGGGGTAAAAAATATATTTTTATTTACCAAAAGCTTGAATGCCAAGAGTCTATGGTGTTTGATCCATAACAAGTCCGTATGGGGGAAATTTATTTCAACAAAATATTTCTCTAGTCAGACTTTTGAGGAATGGATCAGGAACCCTAGAAAATTCAAGACTTCGGGGTCCATCAGCTGGAGTGCAATGTTGGATGTGTATCACCTTATTGGATATTGGTTGTGCTAGCAAGTTTGTAATGGTTGCAAGGTGAGGATAGGGGATGACACGTGGATAGGTGGAGGGGTCAGTTTTAAACTATCGAATAGTCTAATAAAAGAGCTCCACATTAAGGGGGTTTACTCTTTGTGGGATGCAAAGCTTAACGATGTGGAAAGATTCGGGCATAGTGTGTGGAAAGACGTGAATATGCTTAAGCTTCTAGAGATTCATAAAGAGGAGTGGTGCTCCTTCTGTATCCTACTATCCGCTAATTTCCTTAAGTTGTCGAAATACAAAAAAAGATGTCATATGTTGGGGAAAGATCTGGAATCTATTATGCAAATCTTGGTTACCAGGTGTTGATGATGAAGGAATTCGATGGGATACTGAAGGATTAGTGGAATACTTTGTGGAAGGCCAATTCTCCCCTTAAAGTTAAAACTATTTCATGGTTGGTAATTGAAAACAAGGTGATAACATGGGACAATGGTCTTAAGATGGTTTGGGCGGTTCCAGGTTGGTGTGTCTTATGTCGAGGCAGTGAGGAATCGGTACAACATTTGTTCGTTAGTAGTTTATATGCCCAAAAATTCTGGTCTGTAGTGTGTGTCGAGCATAAGCTTGGAAATGAGGTTATTGAAAAAGATATTAAGTCGTGGATTGTAGGATGGATAAAAGGAAATCATGACAGTAAGTTCATATCTCTACCTCTCTTTTTGGTTTACTTTGTATGTTGGGCTCGGAACTCTTTCATTTTCCAAAACAAATCCGTTCTTGAGGAATCAACAGTGGGTTAATTAGCAATCTTTCACATGAACATATGTATAAAGAAAAGGCCCCAAAGCCCATAATTTTAGATGTGTTGCAGATTAATAAAGAGGTTCCATGGAGCTATTTAGATGGGGCCAGTCAATGCCACCCCACGCGTCATGGAGCCAGAGAAATCCTATATATCTCAACTTCTCATTATTATAATATTTTATATACGTCGGGAAGGGGTTCAAATACAAAGGCAGAGATGACATCTTTATGGGTGTTATTATTTATGGTGAGCTCCCTTAATTTATGTAAAGTCTAGATTTTTGGTGATTCAAAAATTGTTGTTGATTGGGTCAATGGGAAAGGTGAAATTCAGGTTGCATGTTTAGCTGCTCAGAAATCACAGGTGACAAACTTCATGGCAGGGTTGGAATGGTTCTCGTGCAAGCATATCTATCGTGAGATGAACAAGCAAGTAAACAAAGCTTCAAAGAAGCTCCCGAGCTACAGGATGGAACCTTTTTGTTTCCATGAATTCTATGACGGTCGATTAATGTAAGGCATGACTTTTTATCTATTGCACAAGTCTGATGCAACTTTAGAATAGATGTTGAATATTGATATGCAATATAAAGCAAGGAAATTTGTTGAAATTAGTATGGATAACTTTTTGTAAGAAAGAAAATAGAAAGGAAAGTGCAAAAGAGATCGAAATCTTGTTAAAGATGAACATAAAAGTTACAATAGTCCTATGCGGACAGGAATATGTATATTTTATTTTTTTTAAATATAAAGTTTTTTTTCTAAATATTATATATATATATATGGGAAATACACCATGCATGGTTTCAAATGTATGTCAATTCCTTGCTACTCTGACAAACATCCCTTCTCCATTTGCATGGAAAGAAATTTATGCTTAACATTAATGAACCAAGCCAGTATCTACTTTGTTGCTAACAGTCAGGATTCAGGAAGATCAAGGAGAAACCATTGAATAACCAGAGAGACACAAAAATATTCCAAACCCACCAAGAATTTAGCAAACGCCCATTGAATAGATGAGGCATTACAAAGAAAGATATTAGGTTTCACTTCATGCAGGCGCTACACATAGCCTAAGCAAAGATGTTGTACTAGCTTCCCTGAATACAAGTGTTGCAAACCTTTCCAATCTAGAGGCAGAAAGTATCCAAAGTATTATGCAAAATTTTTCCAATGATTTTGTGATTTTACAACGCAAGGTGAATGATGGAACATCTAATAATAATAGGTGCAATATTCATCAAGATTAGTTACAACATAAATGAGCAGAACTCTTCCCCTAAAGCGCCTTACCGACAAACAAAAACACAAATCGGGTATATCAAGTCAAACAAAATATGAAATATTATCGATGACTTCATCAAGCTTCTTTTCTTGACTCAAAATGAAGCCAAAAATGATGTTTCATGTTATGTAAACCTACCTTTGGGTTTTACGGCACCATTTGTGGATGCTAAATACTTGCATGGTATAGAAAAATCATGTCAGACATTGAGATGACATGGAAACTATATACACGGATTTAGACAGTGTGGGATAATAATGGTCAACACTAGTTTCGAGTTGTTCATCAGTTTTGCATTGAGATAAGCCAACACATTCCTCTATAACCAATATTTTCATGACCATACAGTTTATAATAGGCAGAGATGAATTTTTGACCGAAATAAGACACAATATTCCTTTGTATTTTATGTAAACAAATATTCTTTTAAACCAGAACAAAACTTAAAAATCTAGATGCATAGGCAGAGGTAACTTTACCAAAATTTTCTATCCTTTCACAATTACAAAAAGCAGAGACAAAATTAACGCACGACATTTTAGATTCTTCATATAGAACAAAAACATTGTAATTACTAGATGGGCTTGAAATCCAAATATATAGACAAAGTTAACTTATTTGTTCCAAGTTGCAGACCAGGCACCAGCTGAGCGATTTGTTTCCACCCAACCATAGGCAAATCCACAACAGATGCCACCTCCTATCCAGACTATGATACCACCAGGACGAAGCAGGGATAGTTAACTCTTAAATTTGAACTCTAATCGACGTTTTCCTCTACGGATGTCTTGATGAAAGAACAATCCTATGGCACCCACATACCTGCCCCATAGAACAAAAAGAGAATTTCCTTCTCTATAGTTCAATACCTTAGAAATTACTCCTTCTCGTGCTATAAGTGTGTGCATAGAAGGTCCAAACTATGTCTCAAGTTTTCAGTAGAGTTTTCCATGTTTTCTTGGCTTCTTCTCAAGGTTACAAGCTTCCATTCATGGCTAGTTGGTCTATGATGGGTTTGGATCTCCTCCTCCAATGTCTAACCTCGCTAAACTCTTCTTTACACATCTTTCTAATAGCTCTCCTCCTCCCATTCGAATTTTCCTCATGCATAATGGCTAGAGAATTCAAACTCAACTTATTTTCCTAGTTCCAAGAATGTAGGGGAGACAACTTGCTAAAAATTAGGATTTGTGGCTTGGATTGAGGAATCTTTTTCCTCCACTCCTCTTAACTCCTTTTTGCTTTGAAAAAAAAATTGAAATTGGATGAGAATTCAAGATAGCATAAGGTAGACAATTTAAGTATAAATCTTGGGCCACTAGGAAGGTCACACACCTTCCTTCGCCACTCAATGGGAGATCATTTAGTGAGTGTCATCAATTTCTATTATAAAATTCCCTCACCAGTCTTTTTGAGCAGGGCACTCCTTAATAAAATTTAATATGTTAGTTTGTGTCAGCCAGTTGCATTGTAAACAACCCTCGCCAGTCTTGTTGAGCACAACGCTCCATAATAAAGAAAAAAATTATATTGTAACATCTAATAATGCAAAGGAGAATTTCACCTTGCATCATAAAGGTCACCCCTCTCTACTAAATGAATTTGATGTTCTTCTTATATTCTAATCTCGTCTGCTACATTGTATTCTTTGTGTTTCTTTTTTGTTTCCAACATTGTCTCTTTGTTGTTTGCAATTACGTTTGTGTTGTTGTGTGCATCCCATATATGTAGTGCATATCAATTGGTGTCATAGCATGGTTCTCAACATACTTATGCTCGTGATCAATAATTAGATGGAAGGACGTACACCAGTTTTGAACACACAAAAAAAATTGTGGTAGCAGAGTTTCCAAACTCACAGCTGTGCTCAGAGTTGCAGTACACCTATCTCAGGGATTTTTCTTAGAGAACTCTCTTCACAAGGGATCTGGACACCCTTCTCAGGGTCTTCAGTGCACCCTCTTCACAATTTCTAGCACACCCTCTTCAGTGTTCCCTCTTCATATTTGTCTATGTGCCTAACCTCCGAGAGAACCTAGTAGTGGATGAAAAACATGTCACCACGTAAGGATCCCTTCATAGAGGAATCTACGTCCAATGTATTTGCAACAATTCAATATTTAGCTCTGTATCTACATGAATTACTTCGTATGCAACAATGTCGAGCTCCAATAGCCATGCAACTCGATACACACTTCCAATTGCCCAATTTTTCGGGCCAAATGAATGGCGATACTGTAGATTCTCGACTTCGCAGTCTAACCACCTACTTCAAGACATGTCGTGAGATGATCGAAGACATAAAACTTCAGATCGCAAGCCTGCAGTTGGAAGGAATTGCGCAAGCTTGGTGGGATACCCAGTTAGAGAATTATTCATTAATCATAGACATTGGTGAACCAACAGCTACAATGCCCACCAACATAACATCCATTGGTGAACCAACAGCTACAATGCCCACCAACATAACATCATTGTATGACTTTTTCCAGGTACTCAGAGACCACTTTTATCCCATGGGATATCAACAGAACCTCCTATCCAAATGGTTGCATCTCTGACAACTCGCCAATCATTTTGTACAGGGATGCATCAATGTCTTCTGGAAGTTGCACATCTAGATACACATTTACGGTTTATTAATGTTGTTTCGTTGTGAACTTGATTTGTTTGAGTCACCTTCCTTGGACAAGGGCTTTCTTCGAGCCTTGGTTGTGGAACGTAAAGTGGCTCCTTGAATATCTCTCCTCAAGCAAGCCTTGGTCTTGTTAATGTAAGCTCGTCTCATCCTACTCCAACGATGGGTTCCCATGCCTCGCCCTCCTCATCCCATACTGCGCCTCGGTGTACCTTTCATAAGACCAATTCCTATACTTCTACTGACCATCAATAACTTAAGACTCGCGCACCAACAAAAAATTATTTGCATAATCCGCTCAACCATATGACTCCTCTCTGATTTTAATGACAACTAATGAACTCAACACCTCTAATGTACCCATGTTTACACATAATTGTTAGATTAAACATGAGTTGGCTACTCTCATCTTAGACAACGAAATCCAAAATAACCTCGTTTCCTAGGACTTAGTCCAATGGCTTCAACTCCCCACCACTATGCATCTAGCCCCATATCAACTAGGTTGGGTACAAAAGGGAGGTCCTCATCTTATTGTCTCCCAATGTTGTGCAATAACATTTGTTTTTGTCCCTTTCCGAGATACAGTAACATGTGACGTCTCCCCCTTAGACTGTGTATATTTATTACTTGGCCTTCCCTACCAGAAGGCTCGGCACGTTGTGTAGCATGTGAAAACCCATAAATACCACCTACAAAACGAGGGACGTGTAATACCCCAATTTTGAGTCCCCGTATTAAATAATTTAATTATTATTC
>CBVK0101753529.1:10784-23376 GCA_900067695.1 Picea abies | reverse complement strand
GTGGGAGTTTAACCCCAAAAATTTTTAAAAATAATGATAGTGGGTGTGTTACAATCCCTCATGGTACCTCGGGCTAATATTTTTGTCTCCTCGGGCAGATGTTTCATGCCTTCTACTTATGCAATGAGCTGAGGCTTAAACTACCAATCTTTTTTCATTAACTGAATCCTCATCAGGATCAGAGCGTGGCTTAACACCTAGGGGGAGACCACATGTTACTCTAGAATTTTTCTTTATATAAGAAGGTGATTGTGGGGCCATCATAAGTTGTTTGGATGCACTCTTATTTTGATCCCTCAATTCACCACCTTCCTCCATGTAGCTCCTTCACTATACCATGGTTTCAATTGTGGGACCACTTAAGAATTTTATTGTTCGAGCATGTTCCATCCCCATAATGAAGCATGGTCGTTGATCTAGTCACAATCTGTGATCTGGGAAAGCCCCTATTTTTCTACCACATGATGCCCTTGGATGGACCCTGCTTCATGTTGCAAAGATCAATGGCTCACAATTACTTCGGGAGTTTGGGGCTTTTCAATGCATACCTCTTACAATCCTTCGAAGTGTCAAATTCTTGAAGTGTGAGATATGGTGTCGCATGTCCTCTTTTTTTAGATGCCCAAGATTTTCTTTGAGATTTTGGTCTTCAGGAGCTTCTCCTGCTTACTCGTGCAATTCTCTAAAGTATCAAATTCCCAAAGTGAGAGATCTGGTGACGCGTGGTCTCTTGTTTTGGATGGTCGAGATTCACTTCAGGATTTTTCCTTCTAATTGTTTGCGCAATCCTTCAAAGTGTGAGATATGCCTCCACATGTCCTCTTGATTTGGACAACCAAGATTCACTTTGGGAGTTCAGGCTTTGGTCCTTTTTCTTCTGCTTGCTCGCGCAATCCTCTAAAGTGTCGAATTCCTGAAGTGAGAGATCCGGTGACACGTGGCCTGAGCCTTCAATCAATCAGATTTACATCAGGAATTTGGGATGCTTGGCTAGTCATTGATCCTTGTGTGACTTTGAAACTCTGACTGTCTAAGATTCGCTAATCTGAACCGTATACAAGATCTCTGCTATTGAAACATGAACCTATCTGCTTGCTTGTATTTCAACCCGAAATGGACTTCTTTTGAATGTTGTTCTTGGATGTTTCTTGTGCAGAGCATAGACTTGGACGACCTACTTCCCTTGACAACTATATGTGATAACATGTACCTTAACATGTATTCTCAACTACTTCCAACTTTCACTATCTGAATAATTTTATAAAAACAATTATAGTGAAAATGGTTATATGACCTTTAAATAACATACCTTAGAACACATCATCACAAGACTTCATCCTCCCTTGGAATTTCACCCTTCTTTACTTCATCTTACCTCTGAAATTAACCTTATTTATCCTTGGTTACCTCAGATAAGAATCACTTACTCACATATAATATATTCAATAGAATGTTTGTTTGAATGTAGTTATGAGTGACTTCTTGAGGTGTATATATACTTTTTCTAAGTAACCTCTTTCCTTAACTTTAGGGATTCTTGAAATTCTTGTTACAACCACTTTAACCTTTCATTAATTACTTGCAACCAAATAGGGGCTTCTTAACCCATATTGTAACCGTTTATGTTCTTATTAACCCATCTTTAGGCTTCCAACTTCATGACCTCATAAATCCTCAACCATGAGGAACCACGTGGAATACCACCTATCATAAAGAACGACATGACGAGGACTATCCATCCATGACTGAGATACCTGAATTTACAACATCCTTCATGAACATATTACTCAATCAAATTGGGGTCCCATAACCATACCTATAGGGATTCATGTATACTTCATCAAATGCACCGATCACATCTGCTGACATCAACCACTCCATAAATGACAACTAACTCACCATGAATCTCAACCATATCTCTAGGGATTTTAGACTTATCCAAGGGTTGAAATCAATATCCAAGTGTTGACATCAATGACAACTAGATTTCCAACCAACTATACAACACCTTTAACCCCTATAGTAGATTTCATCCAGGAGAGGGAACACATATAGACTAGGCATTCTTGTGACCCTCACAGAGGCTTGAACTGCAAACAAACTTGTTGTGGTTAATGGAGGCCACTGGACATGAGAGTTTCATGGAAGAGGTTAGTATCTTGACCATCTCTATGATATTCATTGATTATATATATATTTACCTTTTTGTTTATTTTTTCTATATATAATTATATGATGTGTTGGTGCGGATTAGATTAGACTAGCATTCTTCTCAGGTTACCAACAAAAGGTACCATGTAGTCAAGAGCGTTGGCATTTTCATCTCCTTCGAAGAGAAGAAATCTCACCCGAAGCACTGCTGAGACAGAAAGATAGGGAAGGGTAGGGAAAATACCAAAGAGAATCCATAGATCATCCATAACTCATTCATGTTCTTGCGCAAGAGAAACATCAAATCTGAAACATCTAACAGCAAGAACTAAACCTATTTACATTATGAACAATTCTTTAAGCATAGAACCCTTAAACATAATTCATAAACCATAAAGGAATAATGTAATTCACAAGTAAACATACAAAGACACATCCTATTTTGAAATTTTGGTTCTGCTTTATCATATTATCTCTGAGATCTTTCTTGCATTACAGACTCAGAATTACATAGAGATATTTATTTCAGACTCTTGGCTCTAGGCCTCAACCATAGAGTTCTAACTCCCTAACTGATAAGTCTCGGTTATTACGGACTCTCCTCTTCTCGACTTACAAAATGTAGTAGTAACTAATCCCAAAACCTTGGGTGACTTTGATAGATGTGACTCAACCCGACTCTACTCAACTAATGAATGAGTGACCCTATGAATTGAATGGACGACAACAACATCAATCTAACCTAACCAACCCTTTTACAATTATATTCACTCCTATATATAGTTGGGTTATATTTTCATGTTTGGCATGCTCGCCTTCTTATTCTATTGCAACTGTTTCTTGCTTAGGTGGTGTTGTGATAGCATCCAAAACTTGTTTCTATTATTCTTTCTTCCAGCCTCTGATGAAGTTTGTGAAACTCATGCTTATTCAAAACTTGTGCAATTCTTTCTCAAAAACGAAGGGCCCAACCGGCTCCGACCACAATCCTTGACTCATCCTCGAGTCAAGAACTTGGTTCCTTCACGTTCTCTAGGAGAAACTATTTCCTTCCCTTATCCATATTTTCCTCTTCTTTGAGCTCTTATGTTTTTGCATTTTTTTCCTTTACCTCCTCAAACGAAGGGCCCAATTCTGGAACCAACTGTAATGCTATGTTCTTTACTTCGTGAAAGATTTCAAATTTGTCCTGCCATTTCCGGGTGAGGAGTGATGCTTCTGCTAGGAACTGTTGGGTCACCTCTTTGTTGTACTCCTTTGGTTTGGTTGCAACCAAGGAGTTCCATTCAAAGTCGATTGTTGCATCGACCTAGTGCATTTGCATGTAGGATGTTTGAATGACTGGTCGAAATTCATGTAGCTCTTTATTGGCTATGGACTATGCTTCGTAGAGTGTATTCAGTGCATTGTCAACCTGCTAGATTTGGTTGAACTTCTTCTGCTACTCTATAGGGTCCATTTTGACTGCAACTTCCTCATTGAGCACCTGAATCTTGGTACGCACTTCCTCCAACACTTGATTCCATCGAGCGATGATCCCCATCCAATCACTGACTTCCTTAAATATTCTGGTGCAATCCATTGTCTTCTTATGTACTGTCACTCAGGCATTGTTTCCTTGCAGTATTATCCTCTACATTTGGTCCTATAGCTACTGAGGTTGTTGTTCTTCTTCCTGCTAGACTTGTGGTAGCTTTTCTTGTATCTTCTCCATGCGTGTAGTGAGGTGTGTCCATTCCTCTTATAAAAACTCGATCTATTGCTATGGTTCTCTTATTTCATTGGCTTCAGGTAGGTCGGGTGCAACCTTCCGAATCTCTGGCCAGGATTTTGCAAGTTTTTCCCACACTTTTTCCATTTTTCACTGGTCTAGGAGTCTATCACATTTTTCTTCCATTCTACATGTTTGTGTATATAGTTGTTCTTTCCTGGCGAACTCAGCTGAACTCTCAGCGTCTTGTATCCTTTGCTCTAGTTGATCTATAGAGGATCTAATTATTCCGAACAATTATGACACCGACCACTGTACCAGGTCTATATATGATGGAGTTGCATCAGTGGGTACTCACCACTGTAGTGGGAGTCCACTGCCTATTGAATGGTCTGAGCGATTTTCTACCTCGTCCTTTGTTGGTGGTGCTGGTGCAATCATCAATCTTAGGTCTATGGGTAAGAGCGTCAGAGCCTCAGTTCTGGTTATGCAGAACTGCATCAATTTTGCACATTGTTGGGGGTTCTAGAGAACTTGCACCATCCGCACTTGCATAGAACCATTAGTGTTGTGTCTATCATAGAATAATACCATTTGGCGAATGCTGCATTGTTGAGTGTTGTGTTCTCTGAGTCTGGTCTGGCCTGTCATGGCTCAAACATTTTCACCAGGTTCCCTTTATCTGGTATTGCCAATTGTCTTCCCACACATGACTTCCATTTGAGCATTGTGAATGCCACAAGCAGGTATCTATAGGTAAAGGTGCCTCCTTTCTCATGTCCCTCCTCGCAAGCTACTAGTAGTTCCTCTAGCAAGAAGCTACACCAGTTGAACACTGCTCCTTGTGTGTAGAAGTTGATGACTGATAGTGCATCTAAAGTGCATTCTCCCTTATAATAGGATCTCATAACTTTGTTGGATATGACATAGCAGCCATTCCATACTGTTTCAGGCAGTATTGGTTCGATGACTAGTGTGCGTCCTCCTCTCTTTGTATTGAACTTCTCATACAAGCTAAGCTCGTCTTTCTTCTTCCCATGCTTGCCAGGGACCCAAAATCCCTTTAACACATCCTCTCCTTTGGAGGAGAGTCTAGTGAGTTGTTATATATATTTTGCATGGATTGGATATCTCTTATCCAACCATAGAATTCTGTCGTGCACTCTGCTTATCAAGAACTTCGTGCAACGTGCAATTTCTCCTATGGTGCCAAAGACTAGTAAGTCTCTCAAGTTCATGATGGCAGAGTTGAATAGGTTGATGAACTCCTTTTTTAGTATAAAGTGCATATCTCCCATTCCATCTAGATCTAACTACCAAAAAATGTCTGGGTGCATCTGTGGAAATAGGTTTGAATCCGTTAGGTCAAGGTCAAGTAGCTTGACATGCTCTATATTCCCTTTGAGATCACCTATAATCTCGACTCAGGGGTCGCATAGCTCATCTGGTACTACTTATTTAGTCATGGTGCTATAGCTTGCTTTGGCTCTCGACATTAGCGCTTCGGTGGCTATTAAGAACTAGGGATATGATTACAATTTTGGCAATGGTCCTAATTGGTTTGCATGATTGAGTTTGGAAATGGCTATGCTTGTTTTAGAAACAATACTTTCTCAGCTGAGTTCTGAGATTCTTATGGCTGGCTTAACGAGTAAGTTTTAGCAATAACTGTGTGTCATCATGACCATATATACGTAAAGGGGTGAGATTTTTTCGACGAGACGGTTTAATCTAGGTAAATCTGATTGGGCGATCTTGGTATTTACTCCATTTGGGTGGAATAGGTATGTGGCCGAATTGAGACCGTTCTTTTTGTCGGGTGGGTATCCTAGTGCAAACTTCGATGGCATCTTCACATAATTCAGCTTTATGGCTTAACGGTCGATAATCAGGGTACTGGTCTGGAAATAAAGGGTGTGATTGGACTGGGTTTGCATGGCCTTTAACTCAGATTGGATTGGGATTCATGGCCCCTCCAACCACAAAGGTTGTTCCCATCATATTTAATGATTGTCATTAATGGAATGTCTCACGCTTCAGGGTCTGTATTGTTGAGTTGTCAATTTTGTATCAACCAACACTTAAACAAAAAAAAGAACTATGTGTTATGGCACAACATTGCGCACATGGACATTATTAACTGAATTTACAAAATTTCAGAGAAAAAATGAAACTTAAATTTAATTATTGTACAAGATCTATCGAATTGGAGCGATTGTCCTTCTTCTCAGTTTTTAGGTATGTAGTGATTCATGTGAGTTCCATTCACCCATCCTAGTCATAGCATGCCATCTAGTTGCACGAGTCGGACTGCTCTTGATGGTCGGATATCCACAACTATGAAGGGTCCTAGCCAGTGCATGCGCAGCTTACCAAGATGCTTCTGGTATCGATTGTTGCAGAGTAACACCTTGTCCCCTTATGTAAATACTTTGGTCTTAATGTGTCAGTCGTTCCAATATTTTTGTCTTGCCTTTTCAACCAACTGATGGAAGTCTGTAAGATATCTAGTTTCTTCGAGTTCTTGTAGCTCTGCAAGTCTCTGTGCAACTAATTCTTTGTCTTTCATACGTGTGGCTTTTGCAATATATAGACTTGGAGTGATGAACTTTGCAGGCACCACTGCCACTTTCCCATAAACAAATTGGAATGGTGTGTATCTATGGATTTTCTTCGTGGTTGTGTTGTAGGGCCATAGTACCACTAGAACTCTATCATCCCAATCCTCTCGGTTTGCGCAATAGACTTTTGTTAGTCCCTTTTCTAGGATTTTGTTGAAGCCTTCGACTATTCTATTTGCTTGTGGGTGGTATGGATTGCTCTTATGATGTTGAATCATAAATTTTATTGTAAGTGTTTCTATGGTACTGCTAATGAAGTGATTACCCTGATCACTAGTTAGGCTCCTGGGACATCCGAAGTGGGTAATGATATTTTCGAAAATGAATCTGGAAGCAGTATCCATAGAACAGTCTTGTACCATTGCTTCTTCTTCCCAATGAGTAACATAGTCAATTGCGGTAATGATGTACCTTTCCTTTGAATGTTTAGTTGTGGAGATGATTGGCCCAATGAAGTCAACTACCCATTTCTCAAATGCATGTAGCACTCCAACAGGTTGTAATGGAAGTTCATATCGGAGTGATGGATTGCCCACTCTTTGACAAACATCACACGATCTGGCGTATGCTTTTGCATATTTGAAAAGTTTTTCCCACCACATCCCTACCTCTAAAACTTTTTATGTTGTTTCTTTTCTTCCTACGTGTCCTCCTGCAATTCCACTATGGCATTCCCAAAGTATATCCCGCCTTTCATGATCTAGGACACATCATCTGAGGATGTTGTCTAGTCCTAGTTTATACAATTGCCTGGCAATCAACTGATAATCTGCTGCTCTGATGACCATATGGATTTTCTGGGTTGCGGAATATGTTTCAGGACATGCCCCTATACTGAGAAAGATTTTTATGTCCTCCAGGTATTCTGGTATGGCCTCAATTCTGAACAAATCTGCATCTGGGAGCTGGTCATCCACTACTCTGCCACTTTCTCTTGAATCTAGTATTGATAGATGGTCGAGTCTGACGTTGCATCGTCCTTGCTTGATGATGACTTCAAAGGAAAATCCCTAAAATAATAGGATCCATTTGCAAATTATTCCCTCCAACATAGGTTTGTTAACTAGGTATTTTAATGTTGAATTATTAGTAAAGAATTTGAAATGATATCCTAACAAATAATGTCTAAATTTTTGTAAAGCATATATCATTGCTAATCCTTCCCATTCTATCATTTTGTAGTTGTACTCTTCTTGTGATAGCTTCTGACTCGCAAAGTAGATAGGGTGATCCATAGCTCCATCTCCAGGTTGTGTTAGGATAGCTCCTAAGCCAATTCCTGAAGCATCCACATGGACATGAAATTCCTTCTCCCAGTCTGGGAATATCATAATCAGTGTTGTAATGAGTTTCTCCTTAAGCATCTCAAATGCATTTTCACATTCGGGATTTCACCAAAATGTTTTATCCTTTTTCAGGAGGTTTTCCAAAGGTGCAGTAATGTTGGCATATCTTTGAATGAACCTACGATAGTACCCTGTATATCTGAGTGTGGAGCGCAACTGTTTAATACTCGTAGGTGGCATCATATTCACAATTTCCTCAACTTTAGTTGGGTCTACCAATACTCCTTCTCAGTAGACTATGTGGCCCAACAAATTTCCATGTGGCACACAAAAGATACGCTTCCTGAGATTTAATGAGATTTGTAACTCTTTGCATCTGTCAAAAATTAGTCTTAGCAGTGCTACATGTTCCTTAAGAAAACTATAAATTGTCCAATCATCCATATAAACTTCTATAAACTTGTGAATGAACTCTCTAAAGGCTTCTATCAGAGTCCTAGAGAAAACTACAAGGGTGTTCTTTAAACCAAATGGCATCACATTGTATGGAAAAGATCCCAATTCGGTAATGAAGGTGGTTTTTCTCTTATCTTCTTCAACAATCCTAACTTGATGGTATCCTAAGAATCCATATGTAAATGAGTATGCTTCCTTCCATGCAACCTTTTCTAGAACCTCATCGGTAAAGGGTGTTGGGAAAGGGTCATGCACGTAGGCCGAATTGAGGCTTCTCTAGTCCACACAGACTCTAATATCCTCAGTGTCTTTCTTGCTTTGAATGACTATCGGGATGACCCATTCTACTTCATCTATTGGAAAAATGAGACCTGCTTCTAGCATCTTATCAATCTCCTTCTTGACATTTTCTTTTACTATGGGGTTAATATGGTATGGGCTATGTCTGACAATCTTGGATCCTAGTTTTAACTCAATCTTCATTTCTCCCATAACTCCTTTGATTCCCTTTAATTATGAAAAAGTCTTTGGGAACAAATATTTGTATTCCCTCAGTAATCTTTGTATTTCCTGACTGGTTTTCTCATCCCAGTAATCTCCTACCAAAGCTATTTTGGGTTGCTCTTCGGTTCCTATGTTAAGCTTCTAAAATTTCAATGGGTGATTGTAGGAACTTTCGGTCTGGCTAGGTATTGTGTTTTGGATTTCTCTGTTCCCCTCGGTCTCTTTGATGGCTAGGTTTCTCAGTTATTCTAATTCATCTAGGATTTCTGAAGCTTTGTTAATCTGATAGCATTCTATATGATTTTCAATCATGGGTAAGTGGGGTTTACTTTGAAGTTCTTGGGTATGTTTGGGACATACTACAATATCTGATCTGTTATTACTATTGGCTGTAAAAAGAATTTATTTAATCTTTTGTAGGACTATTTCAAGCTTAGGGTACTTACTTGTAAATGAGAAGTTTTTGCAAAATTGAGCTGCCAGTGTCTGCCAATAGCACGTCTATCATCTGGTTTCCTCATGTATAAACCAATATTTTGGGATAGGGCCTACAGAATGGGGGAATACCTGGACCTAGAAGTGAGAGGGTATCTTCCTTGCCTGCCACTGTGCCACGCATTATTGACTGTGTATCCTAGGGTTCGATTCTTCATTTAATAGTTGTGCAATGTGGAGATCCGTCTGTATCTTTGATTCTAACTGCTCCCTATTCCATAACCTGTACATGAGGGATTGCTTTACCTCATCCCAAGTTCTGAGTGCAGCATTATGGGTAGCCCACCATATGGCGGGGTTGTTCTAAAAAGCTATATCTAGTACCAAGATTCTTTAATCTTCTCCCACATTTTCTTCCATATTCTGCAAAAAGTTGCCTAGATTTGAAGTGCCATTGTATATTGGGTGTTCTCTGACTTCAGTCCCAACCCATATGGTCATTATGATAGTTTCACATCTTCTTGAGAATCATTCGTGTAAACCTTGTTGTCAACTATCAAAAGCCAGTTCTGAATCTTCGTCTATTGATTGTATACTTCGCCAGCTTACTGATCCATCTACAGTGGGGTTTATGTAGTCATTTCTTGTCCTAGATATTACAGTGTACAGTTGGTCTAGGTCTTCTCCTTCCATATTATTTTCTCTTGGTTCTGTGTACCTGGGTCCTACGTATGGATCCAAAGGTTGAACTACCTTGATTCCCTCAGCTTCAAAACTTGTGGTATCTTTCTTCAGAACAATTACTGCATAATTGTTGTAGGCCCAATCGATTCCAAGTAGTGTAGGGTAGGGGTCCTTGTCTCCCATGATATCAATGAATTCAAAGTCAACCACTATTTTTACTCCTGCTACATCGATTTCCACGTTCTCCAATCTTCCTATGGGAAAGATACAGTATCGGTTTTCCATTCTTCATTGAATTGGGGAATATGTCAGTCTCAATTTTCCTAAGGCTTCCCAGGTCTTCTTGGGTACAATGTTCACATCTGACCCTAGGTCCAACATGACGTCTTTAATTTTGAAGTCATCTAACTGGGATACTAGTCAGAATTCTTTTCCAGTTCTTTTTTTTCTCTATTGAACTCCCTGAGTGCTCTTCTCAAGAAGGTTAACCCAAATCCTTGCTTCTAAGGTTTCTTCATTCCTTAGGACTAGGTACAGTGCATTGTGCAACTTCTCTACCATTTGATCATTCCCCAAAATGTCATAGAATAATTGAAACCATAGGTCAACTGCGTTTTGAGGTTGCTCGCGTTGTCTTAGTATGGCTACGGGGTTTCTTGGTGCAGGGGGTGAAGTTGGGACTTGTGCCACTTTAGGGTATACAACCAACTGAGGGGGGTTTTCTTGCATTTTATGATTAGGAATATTATGGAATACTTCTATGGCATATTTAAAGAACAATTTTTTATTTATGGGGAAGTACCTTTGTTCTTTAGGTGTTGCTTTCTGAATATGAGGTAGAGTATCAACATCATCTCCTGTCTTTGCTCCTCCTTGAGTGACAATGTTAAGGTTTGGAAATTGTCCCTTATAAACTTTCTTGATCTCTGAAATGATGAGGTTAGTTCCTCTTTGTTGTGATCTATCCTCCCACTTTGCGATTAGCTATGGGAATTCTTCGATTGCGTGTTTGTTGGATCTACAATGAGAGCACCATGGTCATCTTGGATGAGGGAAATCTCTAGCCAAGTGACCCTATTCATCATAGTTGTAAAATATGCTTGATCCTCTTCCTCTAGTTCTCCCTCCTCTAAAGTATCCTCTAGCTCCACCTCCTCGACGTCTTCCTAGTCCCTGTGGGTTTTCATTCACCTTGAATGTGGTTCGGTCTAGCCTGTCTGCAAGAGCGTCTAACGCTCTACATTGATTGGTAGTATGTGTGGTGGATGCATAGAACTCACAGTGTACTATGTTTGGTACTATCAAATATTTCTGCATGATGGGGCATTGTCTCGGTCCATGCCCAAGGGTTTAGTAGATCTCACAATATTCCGCTATTGGTTCTACTTGGCCTCTTAGGAAAGCGTGATATGGGGTGGTTTGATGGAATGGTGAGTTCGTCGATACTTGCGTAAGTCCTCTTGTGGGTCCTGGTGGGGTTACAGTTAGATTCTGAGGAGGTCCCAGCCCCCTTATTCATGGACATATGTTTTCCAAATGACCTTTCGTATAGCATCCCATGCACCAAACCTATGGCCATCCTGGTCTGGGTATTGTTAGCTCTTGAATCTTTTCTGTAAGTGTTGATATTTTCCCTTGTAGTTTCACTAAATTCACATCTATTGGGGGTCACATTACTCCCAAGTTATCAGGGTATCCTGCCATGGATTCTATCTTCATTGATTGTTCCAAGGCATCTATTAACGTGGCTATTCGTTGTTGCTTTAGTAGAATCCGAGTCAGAGGTAGCAGTCCCTGAATGTACAACTCGCTTTGGTGTTCTTCATGGATTGGATGTGCCAACCTCCCTATGGCGTCTTTAAACTTATGGTTGTACTTTCAGGCTGATTCACCTTCCCTCTACTGGATCTCACACAACTTAGATAGGGCTTGTTGTTATGACTGAGGTAGTTTGAACTATGCTATGACCCTTGTTCGTATTTGGTCAAGTGTAAACGCCTGACCTTGCATCCTTGGCACTCCTAGTTCGATGATCTTCATGTACCACTTGAGAGTGAGACCTCTCAATGTAGTCTAGAACTTGACCAACTTATTTACATTTGGAGTCCCTCTGGATCTCTAGATTGCTTCACACAAGAATTCATGTTGTTCAACGTCTTCATCTCCCTTACCCCAAAATTATGGGTATCTTGTGATCAAACCTCCCGTATGGATGGCCATTGTTGATCCTATTGCTCATATCAATATGAACCCTAATGGTCCTGCTTGCGATCTACCAAGGGATTCCAATATCCTCCCTGTACTCACACTTCCTGGTTGTGACTGACTAACTAATTGTACTGGAATAAAACTTGCACAAGAAGGTACTGTTGAACTTACTGCTTGTATAGAAGGAACTTAGGGTATGGGTGATTCGGAGTTGGTGACATTGGCTTTGGGGCAGTTTTCTTTGATCTAGGGGGTCTCGTTAGCTTCCACTGGGGTGATATCTTCGGTTGGATTCCCAATTTCTCTTGTCATCAGGGCTAAATATTCTCTTTCTCCTCCAAGATTCATGTCGACTTCCTGCATTTCTTCCATCTGTCTTTCCTCTATTTCTCTCGATCCTCCTTCTTTCCTCAGCTTTTCAGATTGTTTTGCGGCTTTATTGATCTTTTTGCACCACCATTTTTCAACTATGGAGACTCTCTTCAAGGCTCTCTCATCTCTCAAATCCCTTCCTTGCTAGTCCCCCCCCCCCCCCC
>CBVK0101753529.1:0-10776 GCA_900067695.1 Picea abies | reverse complement strand
CATTTTTCAAAGAACCCTCCTCCTTTCTCATGCCATTAATTTCACCCCATCTTGCCCTACCCCAAGTGAGGGTGTTTACGCTGCCATCTCGGTCGGGGATATAATCAACATCCCTTCCTCCACCAAGAAAGTCTTAATCCATAGGGGGATCTCTCTTAACATTCTTCCCCTTGCACCTTTATTTAAAAATTCCTCTGCTCGTGAGAACGACTGGCAGTTCTCATCTACAAATTCGATTGTGTATCCTTCTATCATGGTGCTAACCCATAAATCCATAGCTCGTGTGACTGGGCAATCCAACCTATGTAGTGCTACTAACTTGTCGGTATCCCATGCATAGATCTTCTTGACTCATCCCTAGAATGATGGAGCTTCTTGGAGTCTCTTGATCTAGTGAAAAAAATCTTCCGGGAATTAAACCCAAAAAATCTCATACTGGTCACTTGATCTTTCCGAGTAAAAGATTGCTTCCCTAGTAGTTCCCACTGATTTTCTTCTTAGTTCCTCTTCTTTCCATTTGAAGGAATCATAGTTTCTTTCCGACCATTGATCGATGCCAGATATATGGATTGGTGGTAGAATTCTTCCTATAGGTTCCCTTTTTACATGGGTCCCGACAATAGAACCATTTTGTTGGCGCGGATTAGATCAGACCAGGGTTCTTCTCAGGTTACCAATGAAAGTTACTGTGTAGTCTAGAGCGCTGGCATTTTCATCTCCTCCGAAGAGAAGAAGTCTCACCTGAAGCGCTGTTGAGACAGAAAGATAGGGAAGGGTAGGGAAAATACCAAGGAGAATCCATAGATCATCCATAACTCATTCCTATTCTTGCACAAGAGAAACATCAGATCTGAAACATCTAACCACAAGAACTGAACCAATTTACGTTATGAACAATTCTTTAAGCATAGAACCATTAAACATAACTCATAAATCATAAAGGAACAATGTAATGCACAAGTAAAAATACAAAGACACATCCTATTTTGAAAATTTGGTTCTCCTTTATCATATTATCTCTGAGATCTTTCTTTCATTACAAACTCAGAATTACATAGAGATATTCAGTATAGACTCTTGGCTCTATGCCTCAACCACAAAGTTCTAATTCCCTAACTGATAAGTCTTGATTATTACAGACTCTCCTCTTCTCGACTTACAACAGTTAGCAATAACTAATCCCAAAACCTTGGGTGACTCTGATAGATGTGACTCAACTTGACTCTACTCAACTCATGAATGAGTGAACCTACAAATTGAACGAATGACAAAAACATCAATCCAACCTAACCAACCCTTTTACAATTATATTTAGTCCTATATATAGTTGGGTTATGTTTTACTATTCTGCTTGCTCGCCTTCTTCTTCTGTTGCAACTGTTTGTTTCTTAGGTGGTGTTGTGCTATCATCCACAACTTCTTTCTGTTATTCTTCCTTCCAGCCTTTGATGAAGTTTACACAACTCATGCTTATTTAAAACTTGCACAATTGTTTCTCAAAAATGAAGGGTCCAACATGATGTCTACATTTTCTATGTTTGGATAGCATCCCTTGATGAAGACATTTGCATCAGCACCAATTTCCATCATAGTTGAATCGATAGTAGAAACCTAGTCATTTGGTGTACCACATGCTCAGGTATTTGATACATTTGATAAATTCACCATTTTTCTCTACTTATTCTCTAGAAACCTCACTAATCTACTACTATTCAACTACATTTGTAATATAGATGTTTTTTTGTACAAGTTTTTTACGATGAATGAAATATAATGTTGTTGTGTTTCTGCAAGTTTCCTTATCATACGACAAAATAAAATGTATGTCTTGGGTAGATAGGTCACTCCCTTCACATGTATCATGTGTAAAGTTAAATCTTGTTTAAATGTGATTTTTTTTATATTGTTTCGTTTGAATTTTGTATTTTTATACTAATAAAATATTATAAATGTGTATGCAGGTTGGATCATTCAATACAAGGTTACTCGTACCACCACCATTCCATTCACCACAACTACTAACATTCACCACATTATTTTTCCTTGGCTACATGCTAAGTCTATTCCTTGGCCACCTTGTCTTTTCTCTTGGGATGCCACTTTCTACACCAAGGGTTTTACCATCCCTTGTACAAACTATGGGGGTTTATCCCCACCTGGCCCCAACAACTTTTCCAACCCATCATGCACAATGGTTTCACCCGTATTCCATCTACCATCACACTCTCATGAATCCCTCATCCATCATATGATGTATATAACATAGTCCATGCGACAACAAATGTTGCCTCAAAGAAGCTTGTACAACCGAGTGTTACACCTACTAGCAACTATCCATTGTTTCTTGATTTATTCATGTTGATATCATTCATTGATGAATTTTTCTGTATCATGAATGGAATTGATTTTATGCCTTTTCTTTAAAATTTCATTCTTTGATTATTGTAAATATTTCAGGGTGTCATAACTGAGAGATTAGGTTCGTAGAGGAGGGAAACACCCTCGTGATTGTAAGTATCATCTGTGGTGTGTTTCCTTAGCTTCAACTATAAAGTATAATTTTGTAAGTCTTTTAATTCATTGGGGAAAAAATTTATAAGGATGTTGTTTCTTTGTCTAGTCTTCAGAGAGACGAACCACACCTAGGAAAAAAATGATTTGACTTCTTTCTTTGAGCAACAGAAGAAATATTCACTTTCAGGATGCATCTAATAGTTTTGAGGCTGGTGGTGGTCAATTAGTGACTATTGAGTGCCATTTTTTATCTAGGGTACCATATGTCCTTCTTCCATGTTTGGGCACTTGTTGTTTTGTATATTGGGAATGATGTCCCATTTTTGAAAAAATGTATAGTTGAGATGATTTTGAATACACAGACACACACATTTAATGGCATGTGTTTTGTAGGGTCTTAGTTTTGAAACATCTAGTGATATCATTATCATATTGTTTTGGTCATACACTCCATGATTTCCTTATTTTGTCAACCCTTTTGATCCATTACTTGTCCCTTTTTCCCATAATTATGCAATTGTGGGTTGATCCAGATTTATGAGCAGAAAAAAGTGAAACACATATATATAACATTAACACACATATACAAAGAATAATAACAGGGATACAATGGAACTTAACTTCTATTAAATAAGAAATTTGTTGAAACTGTAAAATGTAGAATGAAAACAATCTTGCTCGAATGGTGGTAAATAATATCTAAGAAGAGATGTGGAGGTTATGCTCATTCATGTGAGAACATGACAATGACGCCTCCAGTCATTTTTATCATCAATAACTAAAAAAAAACATAGACATCCAAAAACCTAACCCTAGGAGATGAAGCACCAAAATTCATGTGGGCCCTGATGGGGTAAGTTGGTACATTAACTTCTCAGGGTCGTAAATTTTGCATACGATCTCTATTTTAGTCCCATGATAGCCCATTGAAAATGTCTATCCGAGGAATACACATTTTTTCGTCACAATGTGGGTAAAATGTACAGTGTGATTTTGGCGGGCCTAACAAATGTTTTTTAGGGCCTCAAAACTAGAAGAAAACTACCAAGATAAAAACTGTAGCTGCTAATATGAAAGTTGTATGTGGGTCAGATGAAAGAGGTGGGTGGAAAATGATATCCACCTGGATCAATCCTCCATCCTTAGGAAGAAATGGTCTCCATTGCATTTATTTCCCCAATCATATGAAGAAAAATTTACTGAATTTGGCCCCAGGTGAGCCACTTGCCTTGGTGTAGGAGTTGTCCTGCTTTGACAACCCGATAAAGATGAAGCTTTTGTTGGTGAGTTCTCTTGACCTATGTGTCCCCGATATAATCAGTGGATGCATGTTCCATGCATTCAAGGTTGATCTCTATCGATGTTAACTATTCTGCTATCTTTGAGGTGTATAATAAGAGTGGAAAGTATGGTTGAAGAAGGTTCACATTAAACACTGGGTGCAATACAAGGAAGGGGGGAATGTTGAGCTCAAAAGAATTGTCATCCACAACCTTGGTGATGGTGTATGTTCCATAGTGAAGTGGATGAAACTTCCCATGGGGTCATGTAAGGAATTATATCTGCAAGTGCAACTGAACTTTATCTCTCACTTGAAACTTGTGTGGCACCCAATGTTGATCATGGTGTTTCTTGCACTTGGTGGATGTGATGGATTCATTCAATGAACTAGGTGGCTTTGTCGGATTTGGTTTGCGCATAAGATGATTGTTCATGTGTGGACACAAGGAGTAGTGCAATATCCATGGGACCTAATGGTTGAAATCATAACCCAACATAAAAAGGGTTATGGCTGACTGAGCTATGTATGGATCTATTGTAACTGTGTTGAACAAAGGGAATACTCTCATCTCATGTGTGCAGATGCTTGGAATTATACATTCACAAAATATACACGATCACCCTATCGAAAACCTTGGTTTCTCCATCCATTTGGGGGTGGAAGGTTGTGGCTTTGGTGAGCTTGGTGTCCATCCATGACTAGAAGCTCGACTAGAATATGTCAACTAATTGGCTATTTGGATCATAAAATATGGTTTTTGGTATCCTAAAATGTACCCACATTCGTTCGAAGAAGATCTTGGCAGTGGCCTTGTTGACGGGCGAAATTGACCGCTTGTCAACTGGAGGACTGAATCTGGTGTGGGGTTGTCTAAATAACCCAAGCCATTTGGATTAATCCACTCTGACGAGTTTAGTGGCTCCATTGGCTGATCTAAGTCCTAGGAAAGTGAAAAAAACTAAGCTAAAGAAACTAATCTAAGTGAAAAACAACTACTGCAACCTATATACAAATCTAATATATATATTTACAGTTTTACTGGCTAACAGAATAATTGTTCTACTTATTAAATATACAGTGCATAGATATATTTATATTTCTATTATATGTACAGTATTCACAGATTGCAACTTTTTAATCAAAAACCTGCGAAAATAATATATGAATTGACAACAAAAGCTATTGTTCAGTGTTTTTTTTTTTTTGATTTTTTATAAATTTTATAAACAGGAAATGAAATGATGGCTATCTAACTAAGAAATAAAAATAACAATCTATATTATATATCTATCTAATCTACAGAGAATTTTTATATTAATTAAAATTAAAATAAAATAGCAAACTGACCTGAAATTATCATCTCCTACTTGTCCTGTACATAGGCATCTGCGTTCACTGTTCGATGAGGCCAACCCGCACCGGATTTTCAAATACTTCGTGTAAACATGAAGCAACAACTCTTTTGAATGATAACAACAGAACATGTAAAGGATGTAGCAACAACAAATTTATAATTTACAAATGATTACATTAAGATAAATCTCTCTAAAAAGATTTGTATATAACCGCTCATTTAATAAAGAAGATTAACCCTCTGTTCATTAAATTGAAACATGATAATTATTGTATGTAAAATGAGAGACATCAAATATGGACACTATTTAAATCCCATCACATCAACCTGTAGAAAATTATGATATCTAAAGTAGTCAATAATTTGATTACAAATTGAAATGCACAAAAACTTGAACAAAAGTATGATATATTGAAGCTAAATCCATACAAACATCTACTTTCATTTGAGTCTGAATAATCATCAATCCATATTCTTTGCTCCCAAGCAATGATGGTTTCTTGTTTACAAAAATAATAGATATATAAAGGCCACAGAATGAAAACATTCCTATGGAAATTATCAAAGTTGTTGCAAAAATTATGGGAATACAATCTCCCAAATTCCTGTTCCTATCTAAAACTAACAACCCAATCCAAAACTATGTATAAAAAGCATGTTCAAAGATTCCACAGTCAATCCAATTTCCTTTGAAATTCGTGTGTACCTGTAAATGCACAAAAATACACGATTTCCGATTGTGCTTAGTTGTAAAATCAACAAAAATTCAAATTTTTATGACTAGCTACAAAATCTAACGATTCTGTAGCTAGTTATTATTTAAAAACAGAATCATATTGTATCAATTCAATCATAACAGAAATAGATGTGATCGAGCAAACAAATCCTTTATGCTAATTCAAAACAAACAAAATCATTCTAAAATCATTGTTGAAATACCATACCTCAGTTTCAGGGATTCGATTCGATGAAGTTATTTTTGAATTAACAATGGTAGTGGCCGCCTCTACATTTTTGAAAACGACAGAGCCTGTGGTATTCTGCCTTTTATCATTAGCTTGCAGTCTATCATTTTATTGTTGGCAAATATTGAACAAGCAACGAATGTGTGTTGATAGTTGTTGTCATTGATGGCAACAACGGAGATGGAAGGATATGAAGGAAGACAGAGATCCAGTGACCATTGGATTCCATTCAAATTTCCCGAAAGGATGACAACCGTCATATCTGCAGAAGTTGCGAGGGACATAAGCCATCAGAGATTCAGGGATTGGGATTTCAATATGCAAAGTTCACTCGACAACGAAAACCTCGAAATCCCGATACGCGATTTCGCGAATTGATCGCAGCCGTTAAATCAAGCAGGGATCTGGACCATTCATTCGTATGGATGCGTGGCAGCCAGGAGGCCTCATCGGAGTTTCGGGGATCGGGGTTTCAACGTGCAAAGAAAACAATGCAATGAAAATCCCGATTTCGCGATATGCGAAATCCCAACTGAATCTGCACCGTCAGATCAACATGAGATTTAGACCGTCGATCTTATTCACGACAGCAGTCCACGTTAGCAAAGGGACATGTGGCACAACCAGGGAATGACAGGTGTCAGGCAGATTCAACACTTCAGGCACATAAAAGTCACAAATCAGAGTGACACGTGGCAGGATCTAACATGTGTCAAACCACGTGTGATGTCAGTAGAGGCATCGATGATCGAGACCGTTCATCTGAGGGACAGGTGTCGAAGATCAAGGCACCATTGGCATATCGGACATCGGGAAATCAGAGTTCCCAAGGTCAAAAGAAACAGGACATCAGAAGTCCCGAAATCCTGACACAATTGGGACCGTCCATCTAAGAGGACGCGTGGCAGGAGATTGGGCCATCGGCGAAAGGCCCGATAGGAGGTCGTTCATCGGCTAATCGGAAATCGGGATATCGAAGATCTCGGGCACAAAGGTTTTGTGCATTTCGAAATTGCGATCCGCGAAATCCCGATGAGTGGGGTACAGCTGTCAGCACAGCAGCGAAGGAGGACAGAGGATTAGTGGATGCCAGCTGTCAGAGATAAGGATGCAGTTACAAGTAACGGTCACGTGAACCAGGGTCAGCCAGGGGGGGCTGAAACACATCGGGAAATCGGGGATCGGGAATCCTGGAGGCATGTGCATGGTGACATCGAAAATGTCAAAACCCCGATGGAGGTTTGACTGTGGTCATGAGTAATGGTCATATGGACCATTGAGTAGCCGGATGGGGCTAAAGCTCGGGAAATCGGGGATCAGGAATCCTGGAGGCATGTACATGGTGATATCGAAAACGCCGAAACCCCGATGGAGGTTTGACTAGGGTCATGTGTAGATGGTCATGTATGCCAAGGACTGTAGCCAGCAGGGCTAGCGCATGGAAAGGGGCACGTGTAAGTTTAATTCAAATCTTAAACAGGAGCCCGATTTCCTTCGGGTAATAAATATGGGACCCGATGAGCGTTGAACGGGTCCTGGACCAATGGGTTTAAAAAGGGGGGTTGAGGCTCTTGGCAAAGTGTAGCAGAAGAACGCGGAGGCCATTTTCTGACAGTAGGAATATCTACTGGGAGTTGAGGTCATTTGAGCAGGCAGCATGGCAGGTTTGAAGAAAGAGGAACCTCCTTGTGGCAGTCGGGCAGCGGATCTACATTGACAGAGCGATCTCAGCTGTGGGCTCTGCGACTACGAGATCAGAGGCATCTTCTCCAGGTTTATTGAGTTATTTAATATGTGTCCTTTGGTAACTGCCTAACAGTCTGTAGATCTGTGTTTACTCTTGAGATAGTTTCTGTTACTGTCATAACCACTAGATGAAACTGCTTGATCCAGTGTGAAAATTAATGAAACATGGTCAGCAGTGAGTATGAGGGTTAAACCCTTCAGCAGTAAGCAATCTGCCAGTAGAAACTGGTGCTATCTTCAGGGGGTTGAAGCTCCCTTCCAGGAAAGGCTGGTAAACGAGAGAAGGTTGTAGCCTTCTGCAGGTAGAAGCCTACGTACTAGTATGAGTCTGCACTAGTACAATGTTGTAAAACGTTTTCTTAATAATAATTATTGAAGACAGAGACAACGACAGCAGTGGTTTTTCTCCCGATTTGGGTTTCCACCTTAAATCCTGGTGTTCATGTGTCTTATTCATGTGTGATGGTTTATTTTGTTATTACTGCACTAAATTACTGCTTATCAGACATCTGATGAATGAAGAAATTCATAATAAAATATCTGGATGCACTCTTGTTTCCTTAAGACTATACAATAGCTGGTCTCTACAAAGTAGCCTAAGGTTTTTAGAGAAAGAAAAGAGAAAATCAATTGATTGCTCGAAATACTGATTCACCCCCCCCTCTTAGTATTTCTCAACAAGATGAGTTATGGGCGATACTCGAGGAAGACAATGCGAAGATACAGAGGGAAAGGGACCAGATGCTCGTAGAGCAGACTGCAGTCAAAGAAGTGGTGAGTAGTACACTTCACTTTGTGCTAGTCTTGGCACAAGAGGAGAATGAGGCAGTTGAAGTTCAAGTAACAAAGCTTGTTGAGGCCATCCAAAAGTGTCAAGCAAGATTAACAGAGTTGGAGCTTCAAGAAGTACCAAGAACTCCGTAGGAAGTGAAAGATTAGAGGGAAGAAGCCGCTAAGAGCACAGTAGGAAGGATTAGGACCCTTGCCTCAGAATGAAAGTAGTTAAACAATATAAGTGTGCATAATTACAAATGACTCACGGAATATCTAGAGCTTATGAAGTTGGAAGCACAACTATAGGAAACATAGCAACAAGCACTGACAGTTCAAGTGCAGATGAAGTCACTCACTGTAGTCGAGAGAATAAAGATATCACAAGAACAACGCGTGGCCCAACAACAGATCACTACCATCCAGGGAAGATTCATGGAGGTCACACAAAGGCTACAACCAGTGCAGGACAAAGCCTGCATAGTGTTTGAAGAGATCAAAGGACAAGGATCGTAGCTAGACCAAGTGGTTGTGACATTGGAACAACGCCTGGAAGGGCCTGTTACTGAGCACGTACTCTAGGAGCTTGTCGAGCAAGAGGCTCAGGTGAAGCAACAGGTCGAGGAAGATCAAGCTAAGATCAAGGCCTTTGAAGCAGTGTTGCCGAGATCTGAGTGAGTCAGGGTGAGTCACCTATGAGTGTTGGGGGCATGTTGGCCCTCAACCAAGTTTTGAGGAAACATTGGTCGGGTTTGACATCTTTTGGACTTCAATAGGATGGTCGAAGATGGAGCACCCAGGCGGAGATGAGATCGTGAGATCTCACTCATTTTGTGGACCGAGAAAGGGGTTCATTAGGTTTTGGGATGTTGGCCCATGGGTTTACCATGATTATGCCTTTTTGTATGGGATGTAAAAGTATATATAGGAAGGAATGTGATGTAGAAGAGGGAAAGTGTGCTTAGTGCAAGCAATGTAGTGATGAGCTAAGTGAAAGAGACAAGATAAGTGCAAGTGGCTCTGAGTTGTTTCATGCAACAGACTATGTATGTAAGGCTTTGTGCGTAATAGAGGAGTTGGATATGTTCCTTGACCTGATTTTGGGAAGGTGGATCTGGTGCTTAGTGCGCATATCACTTGTCCAGTGCAAAACTTGGCTCTGTGGCTTAGTGCACAGGAGCAAATGGATGTAAGCGATTGAAGACTAATAAAGAAGAAGAAGTCGTTGATGGATGTAGCCCCACACTGGGGTGAACCATGTAAATATTGTGTTGATGGTTTTCTTTGTGTTATAATGTTTATGCTGTGAATCTACTTATTGCTTGGAATGTTATGAATGAAAGATAGATATATGAATGTTCAATGCTTGTATATGTTGAATATGTTAGATCTGACTTATGATGTTAAGTGCGATGTGTATTTTGTCATTATTACTTAGATCTGACTTATGATGTTAAGTGCGATGTGTATTTTGTCATTATTACTACACTAAAATGTACTTAGGGTTTGATATGTGATGTGAATGAATTAATATATATTGTTCCTAAGTACCTGTTGATAACTCAACACACCCTAAAAAGGTTTGTGACCATTTCCTTTTTTGGGTACCACTCGATCTTTTACATTGATTGTTTTCACGTCAGTATGAAACTGATACCTTAACTTATCTTATATATGTCATGATTGAATTAATTAAAGATTACTTGAACATAAAACAAAGAGTCATCTTAACTCTAAAAGAGAATTAACTACTACTCAAGGAATCAACGACCCATAATTTTTCCTGACTCGCTTAAGAAGTTCGACATCGATGAAAGTTACAGATGGAAAAAAAATTGTTTGAGAAGTCAAAGTAGCTGAGTGCTGACCTTCATCGGCGTCGGCCGATGAAAGAATTTATTTTCTATGAATAAGCCTCGGGAAGGATCTTTCTGAAGACCAATCCATTCGGCTTTGGCAGATAAAGTAAGCGCTACACAAATGGAAAGTGACATTGCCGACCCTCAATAATTTTACTTTTCCCGATGCCATCCAAGCATTGGAAGCCATTGTACCTAACTCGTTATGTGATTTTGACACATATGAGGTCCCCAAGTGCATTTCCTACTCGCTAGTTGGGTGCACTCCTTATTTTTAGATATATT